>JAAAKL020012348.1:0-13083 GCA_010016065.2 Carybdea cf. marsupialis auct. non (Linnaeus, 1758)
TTACTAACCGTTACAAAAGATGCAGAAATTACGTAAGAAGTTTAATTGTATCCAGGAAGTTCAGGAAATATTTGACAATTAAAGAGGGGTGAAGCTTGAAACCATTCATCCTCTGCATATGCCCAACTGATGGCTTTCAATCTTGGTCGAAATTTTTACTTGAAAATTTTTTAACATTGGCGGGTGAATAAGCTGGATAATGATTTGTATTTTAACTGTATAATTATTGTACGTTTTTCTTAAGTTGATGAAAACAGACCTGAATCACTCCGACAACAATAAAGTTGATTTTTGCAAACATTGAAGGTAACTATTGTAGTCACAGTTTCACAAACGAGAGAAAATCTACTTAAAAACTGATAAATCAACTTTTTTATTGAAATCATTTGACAATAAATAATATTTATACATAAATATGCACTGATGCTACACAAATATTTTCCTGATTAGAATGTGCAGGAGGACACGGAACCTTGATTTTGCGTTATATCTCTCATAATTCCAATCTGAATTCTATTTCTTGGTAGAAAGTAGAAAGTCTAGACAAATAAAGGATATTTGAAATTGTTTCTATTCATATACTTGTTAATATATGTAGATTTTAAAAAGATAGAATTCGTAGAGATAACGCAAAAGAAAAGAAGGCTGTTGCACCTGTGATAACCTATTTTTATACCGATAGCGATTTTTGTGTAATGAAAATAATGCTACTATAAATATTTGGAACTATTCCATTGTCCATATCTTCCCTCTTAATATTCACAATGGCATGTTTTTGCATTCAAACGAGCACCTGCATTTTATTTCGCAAAGGAAGAGAGGAAACTTTGTTCCGTGAGATAGGCAAATATTGTGTATGGAGACTAGTTTGATTGAAAGGAACGTGGGAGGAAATGATACAGATCCATTGTAATTTAGTCATAACAGATAAAAAATGAGGACGTTTTGAGCTGGTTTTATACAATAAATAGCATCGGAGACCTTGATGTTTTATTGAGAAGGCTGATATAGAGAAATATCTTGTAATTCATTATTTGGAACAAAGTGAATACTAAATTTTATGTTCCAACGACAAAAGTCGTCATCTTTGGAACATTCTAATACAAGTTCTATTGCAAATGTTTGTTTCTGTTGATACTTCCTTCTATCCTTTTCCTTATTAGTTAAACTAGAACTAATAAGCTATGTAGTACACAGGCATTTCCGAAAGGGGGGTAAAGGTGATAGGCATAAATCATCAGTTTGCGGTGTCCTAACTCAGATAATTTGGAACTCTTGCTACTAGGAATGCCTGTTGCTTCTATTTTCTGCCACAATCACATCCTGCTATCAAAACCCGATCCTTGTTTCACAAGCTGCAAATCTTGTTTTTTACGACCCCGTGACCGGCGGAATGGCCTAATTTTTCCCCAAATACGAGAGTGGTTATAAAGATATAGCGTTTATGTCGAGGAGAAGTCAATAACACTAAGCATATTTTGAGATGTGGGGATAAAATTACTTGGTATCGACTTTTTAAATTTATTTTATGTACGAGAAAGAAATTCGTAAGCCACAAAAATTGGAAAGATTATAGAGACTCTGCTTCCAATTAGACTAACTCTAACAATATGAAAAGTTACAAGCAGTACCTCGGATCAATGGTACAGTAAAATCTGGCGAAGCAGAATCGATATTTCACATTTACATTGAAATGGGACAAAGATCACACGTAGTGCCAAACACCTGTCAGTTCTGCCAGGCAAAAGGTACAGGGTCAAAAGTTGGTTATAGAGACTGCCCTTTTCATAGATTGCTTATTAATTGGAGAGCTTATATGCAAGTAAAACCTACGGTAAATTAATGAGTTAATATGTAAGCTGGAGGCAAATTCCCCATGTGTTGACGTTCAGAGCACGTGCAAGGAACAGAGGGTATCCGAGCGAAAGTTCATCAAGTAGAAGTGGTGTCCTTTCAGTCAAATGCCCTTGATAAGAAGTGAAGCCGATAGTGAAACCACCCTAGTTAAGCGGCAAGGCAATGTAACACGCTAATTTAAAATTATATGGTATCTATGAGTATACATAAGAAATTCATCGATTTGGCCTACAAGCTGTTGGCCTCTATAAATTGAACAAGCTCTACCGCGCAGTAGGAACGCTTCTCGGATCCTGCATTGTCACCTGATGAGGAAAAATGTGCCATCACATATATGCAAGAAGTGGAGTCACTTAACGCACTGTGAAAATGCATGATTTAGTATGGCAAATGCGGAAGTCCTATTCTATTTGACGCCATGTTACTGACATCACGGAAACGGCAAAACAACGATACAAAAGGCTCAATATTGCCAACATTAACCCAATCAACTTGTCTAGCTATTTTGTGGCATTCCAGATAAATCGCCAGTTACTTATAGTACGCATTTTTGAGTGGCTATTTTCCCTAGATATCTTTTGGATCTCACCACTGACAACCACAATTCTCTTTGCAGTAACAGAGGAAAACACACTGTCACTATTAGCAACAAAAGAAATTATACAAACTCTAATTTAAAACTAAAAAATTTCGCTAAAAATTTTCTCCACATTTACAAGTTGAATATTCACTTGTAAAATATTTGATTGGCTAAAATTAAAATATTATCAAAGCAGTTTATTTCCTGCTGAAGATGACAGAAAAGTAATGGATATGAAGTATTCTACTGAATTACTCTTATCAAAGGTTAGATGATAACATACATAAAGGCTATTGCTACTTAAGTTGACACTGATTCAAAAATTTAGTCTGAAAACGTGCTAGTTCAAGACATATTTGTAAAAGAAACTGGAGTTCCCATTTATAAGTTTATGATATACTTTACCACTGTTCTACCAAGAGTAAAAAAATCTCGACTGAACTGATTTCCTTTGAAAATGCTAGGGAAAGTGCTATCATGTAGGTGATATGTGAATAGATGAGAAGAGAGAATGGAAAGACTAAAAATGCCATAGGAAGTGAAGTTTATCTCCACAAGGGTGAAACGAAAACCCACGCTATCGTATAGTTTTGCTAAACCAACTAAGGTACGGTGACCTCGTGGATAATTACATAGATTTTTCTAGTTGTCATATTGGTTCCCAATCCTCCACCTTTTGTACATTATTATTCAGTTCTATGTAATAAGAGAGACAACCCTCTATCTCGCCCATGTGTCCTAAAGGAGAGGGTAATAATGATCAGACAGTTTTAGTGGATGGGTTGGAAAAATTTGTTTTAAAATAATACGTGTCACTTATACGACTTTCTTGTCATCCATATTTCTTTCAAAGCAAAAACGGTAAGGTGTGGTCAAGTACAGGAGAAATTTTCAAATAACGGCAAGCAGATGCTTTAGTACTGATAAATGGCAAAAAATAAAGGACTTGTGGTTGTTTTAGGTGTGGGCAAGCGAATCATTACCAGTGACTTGGTTCTTTAAGGCTAAGAACAAAGGATATATGTATCTATCCATATCTGTCTCCTAGAAATAACGGGAGAACGGCCACTGAAGGGATTATGGCATTTCCCATCCTCCGCTGTATGGAATCTCCTGAACCGTAACATGAAACCTTACGTCATATGACACTGTAAACGTCGTTTGGACCTGGACTCCGAAAAGGTGAGAAATTGAAACAGCGGAGTAGGAAATGCCTTTAAAATATCGATTTTGCAAATAGTCAAGCCTGAAAAGATTTCGACATCAGGTGCCGAGGGAGAGCTAATGATCCGTAATAGGCAATGTGAAACTGGAGTGATAGTGGCAAGAAGTCCTAGGGAAACGGCCAAGATGGAGAGATGGAGATGGCAAAGAGGAGAAAAACAAAGAAGCTAACAAAATAGTAGCAAGCGATCTAAATAAAATATGCGAGACTCGTCAGAAATGGCCACCTCAAATTATGGGTGTATTTCATGAAGAAGGCAACTACAAGGAATGAGAACATACATGGCAAGCACAGATTCGTAGACAGCGAGTCACAGATTTGGCCCTTACAATACCTATAGGATTATAAAAAGATATCAATGATAAGCTGGCAAAGAAGTGATTGTTTAAGGAAATTTTTCACATGATTAATTTTAGAGAAAGACCTAGATTATCAAAGATAGTTACAAAAAGCCTAACAGATTCACCGAAATTACATGTCTTATTGGTACATGTGTAAAGGTACATCATTTGGGGTTTGGGTACCAACATGTGATCAAAGCAAGAAGCAACTGTGCCGTTTCCTTCTGTAGAGAAAACAAAGGCAGAGTCTGCTGAATAAAGAATCATGAAAACAAAGTCGTACGTTGAAAAGAAAGGCCTAGAATACCAAAAACCACTTATTCAGTGTTAAATCATATTGCGAAATGAAAGCAACGCATCACAACTGAAGAGTAAGCAGTTTGCCCCTATTTCAGAAAAGCTCGTCGATTTAAACTCAATCAATAACACCTGATTTTAACAATGGAGTGACAATAAACCAGTTTACTGGCAACTAGAAACTTGCTATCAAGCAACCTTGTGATAAGAAGTCAATCTACTTGTTATCGTGTAATTTTTCAGTCAAGGTGAGCCGCCTTTTATTTTACTCTACAAGGACAAGACACCCTGACATTACTTTGCGAGCAAACCTTAAGAATGGTTTGTGTCCTCTCTAATACCGAGACTGTGGTTTAACTTCAACCTGAAGAAACATTCAGTAACCAAGAGTCACCAACATGTAACTGGTAATAAACAGAAATAACTGAAAACATACCCTGATACTTATTCTCTACATAGTTCTTCAATTAGATTCTTCTAAATCTGTTGCGTCTTTTTATTTACTAACAAAAACCAGTATTTAAGAGATGACAGATATTCCCCTACATGGACATGAAGGGCTTGGCAAATAGAACGTAAGCTTGGTTTTAGCTGCTGATATCCTTTGTCGTAAAAGATTGTATTAGCATCTCTGCACTCACAGTATATATGCTGCTCTTAAATGATAATGATATTTTTGTAGTTCCTTGCTCTGTTACAGAGTGTAGGGGTCGTGATGTGGTAGAGAATCTCATGTCCTGAGCCACGGCATGGTGATACAGGTAAGCCAATTCCTTTCCTCGCCACCTTCCCAGCTGTTGCCAGGAAGCCCACTTTCCTACTGGTTTCTCAGTAGAAGTTTTAATATTAGCGATCAAAGGCAGTCTCGAACCATCAACCCTTAGCTTGCTAGAGCAGCCCTCTAACGGCTGAACGAAGTCTTCTCCCACAATGATGATGATTACTGTAAGAATTTTTTCTAACATCTATCCCAGCTTATTCGCATTCAGATATTGCTTTTAGGAATGTCTCACGATATCGTCGGGCTTAGATTTTTTATTAGTTTTTTGAAAATTCTATTGATTGAGTAGTTGCGATAGGGTCAGGGGCGGACGGGGCCAATTTTCTACCCTATCAAACGGCAAAAAGTTGTAACAAATAGCAAATTTTAGCGAAGACAACCCCATTTAGATAACCTTGGATAAATAAGATTAGATTGTCCGCAATAGAGACATTGGATTACAGATATTAGATAGTTTACAATAGAGACATAGCCCTTCCCTTTAAGTATGAAATATATAAACAACAGTCAATGACAATTTTGAAGGCTAGCTCGTATTCCACTTCTTCTTGTAATTTATCCCTGCCACCGATGCCTCAGAGCACAGGGACGAACCAGCAGGTTAAGGGGACTGCGTGCCTTTTCCTAAAATTGAAGACACGCTGAACGCTATGAAATTGGTTCAATATGTCGCAGAAAGCCATAAATTATGGGAATCCATTATAATTATTTTAAGTTAATAGTTGCTGCAACCCTGCTATATCAAGCATCTACCCGCCCCCTCTAATTTAAACTTGTTGCAACATTAAAGTTTCATGACAGCCCCTAAGCAGCATTTGTTGAGTTGGGAACCTTCAAGAAGGATTCTTTATAACTGCTATATTGACCAAATTTTCTGATGATAATTCTGTTGCATTTTCAGCGCACTGCAGTTTCTAGCTTGAACACCAGCCTCCGTTCTTTAACATTTTTATGCTTTTTGTCCCAGAAAAAATAGCTCCTTGTAATCGCAACACTAAATACAGTTGAGTTAGTAAAGTGCTCATGTATGACAGCAGGGATTGACGTGATCCCGTTATTTCTAGGAATTACCAAAGTTCGTCAGTTTTTAAAAGTCAGTGCTTACAGGATGAATTAAAGTATGCCTAAAATTGTCACAATATCTACCACTAGAAATCAATGCGGATTTTTTGTTTCTAATACCAACAAAGGACTAAACGTAAAACTTGTCGACAGATCTTATCATTAATACAACGCCCAAGCAATTCTGCTACAATGGCTCTAACTGCTGACATATAATTATTAACTAGTTGAAGGAAACGATAGTCAGAGGTGACAAAATTAGGTAGGTGCTACTCCTTAACTTTGAGGCTACAAAAGTATCACATTCTGAGAGTACCAGTCGCTAGTTTTCTTTGCAAAGCAAGCTTTACTTTATAAAGGTTAGGAAATTCCCGTCGTCCACTACAGAGGCTACCAAGCAAAAAGGATGTCGTGCTTTGCAACTATCGTGGCTCAAATTTAAGGAATGACTTACGTTTCAAATTTAATATTTCTCGCACCCATAGTTCATTCTCAAGTGGAGCTCCCCAAAATTGAACCATGTTTATCGTTATAGGAAATTGTCCCATAGTTACGCTTGCGTTACCAAAATAGATTTCAGTCTGTTGAAATAGACCATACTGCCAAAGACAACTTCAACAACAACAGCGAGGCTAATGAATGAATTTGAAGGGCCCTCGTTTATAATTGGCTTAAGGCCCATTTTAAAACAATTAAATCTATTATAAGGAAATTATTATATGACAGAGAACTATCATTGGCATCAATAGCCTACTTGATTGCTGGCATCATGTCATGTTCAAATTGCGTACGATAAATCTTCGAACCTCCTCTGTTAGAAAAGTATAATTGTTGGCGCGTCGATAAGTTTTCCGGAGACTCATTTTTTAAATAATAAACTCGAAAAATTCCGAGAAATTACTTCTGCATTTAATAAAACATACAAGTTATTACTATATTTATTTAAAAATAGAAAATTGTTTGTATATAGCGATCACTTTAAATACGTAGCATTACCGTAGCCGCCAAATTCCAGTACCAGATTTACACGATGATTCTCTAGTGGTAGTTTTATTAGAACAAGTCATTGATATTGTCAGGAGGAAGAAAATATTGCTTAAAATTGCCAAATTTTGATATACTTTTAAATTGGTTTTGATCGTGTGAAATTACAAAACTATAGTATTTCTAAATCAGAGACTTCTTTACTTTACAATGTTTAAATAAAGAAATCGTGCAGCAAGTGTCATATCAATGCTTGCATAAATTTACAATTGCATAACTAGTGCACATAAATCTATACTTTAAAATGTAATGAAACCGTATCTCCTTTCAATTTCCGACTGTTATTCTAGGTTGATTCTTATTCTTGATCTTTCTAAAAGTCATTTCGGAACAAACTCACAAGATTGTGTTAAAGCGTAATTCTTTCCTCAAATCATCCTTAAAAACAATAGTAATGATGAAATAAAGATAATGATGTTAAAGATATCTGCCTTTTATGTACTAACATGAATTCCCTATAATAGTATTTGTATCATCACCAACGTTTATCAAGATATCTGGAAGCTAACTCCTATAGAAGTCGATCATAAGTGAGTGATTCTTTTTAGGGATTACGACGGTGCTTTCTCCAATGAAAGAAATGACACTGAAGGTTGAGGGCAGAAGTGCGGTAAACTTAAAATTAAGGGGTATCGAAATAAGTACTCAGTCAGTTAGCTCCTTACATATTCAGATAGTTTCATGTTAGTCATTCACTCAGTACACCTTGCCTTTAGTTTATAGCTACATATTCACTGTGTTTTGAGATCATCTGCTACCATTGCAATAACAGTAATCCTCCACACATTATGTTATAGTAACTTTCAAGGGAAGTAAAATATCCTATGCTGAGTGGACGACTTACTTGTGTCTACCAGGAACATTTTACCTCTGTTCAAACGGTACGCAGATCATGGATTTGAAAAAAACAGTCAAGTAACACTAAATATGAAAATCTTTACAGAAATGTTGAAATCGAGAGCAGGGCAAGTAAATTTAAAAGACCAAATTCTCTTTATTTCTCAAAAAGTTACTGGATACGTGCCTTTTCAATACCAAATAAATTAGAGTATCGTGAGTAGACAATAGTGGTAAATTGGAATAACCTAAGCAAGGCTTCATCTCTTTCTATGCAATAATTAGGTATATAACGGTCCCTAATTAGCAATAGAAGGCGTTCTATAAAGACAATGCCCTTAATTCTTTGAAGATAGGGGAAGAACTGTCTAGTCTCAAAACAAGCTAACCCGGAATGAATATCTGCAAACTAGCACTACATTTTCAAAGTTATTTGTACGTTGTACATTTTGGTAATGCATCTCTTAGCTTCAAATATTTCACTACGATTGCTCGTACAATGTTAATTATTACATTACATGGGATAATCCCATTAAAGAGTTGAACGGTTAGTGTCTTTGGAGTGTTAAAAAAACAGAATGTAGCCGTTTGTTTATTAACTTGTTGATCCATGAACACGTGCCCAGTGAGTTGAGTACATCAGTGCCACAGGCTTAGCAGCAATTTCCAATCAGAAGGGAAGTCAAGTGGATGATTAGGTACTCCAACACTTGATAATCCGAATCTTATAAACAGGGCACGTTTAAGAATGGCATTTGAGGAATTAATTGCACTTCAAAGCTTAAGCGCTAATTTTAAATTGATAAGTTAGAGATTGTTGATCTTATCTCTTTGAACCAGTAAATCAACAATCTACGGCACCATTATCAATTAACACTCCTGCCGGGCAAAGTAGTAACACTAATTAATGCAAACGAAAAAAAAATATGAAAATGTCGGACAAAAGTATTAGATAAATTTCTGACTTCTCTATACTTGAACAATAAAAACAAGACTTACCAACTATGTTCACTAATAATTAATACCACAATTAAGAGACCAATTCGGACATGCATGATTCCTGGTTTCATTGACTCTTGAAATTGTCTATTGCTTTAATACATGTACTCCTATGAATATATAGCAGATCCGTAATTGAAGACTTCCGATGTTGCAAATGTGAAATGTGCTACTCTTATTGTTTTCCTGTTTGAAGGAGTTGTCCTTAAAGCACTGATGACCGCTATGCAATGGCGTATCAATCCCCCTTAGTTTAAGTGGCCGACAGCTTCAATCAAAAGAGAGCTATGATCCTACCAGCGTGACTGACAGGTGCCAGTTGAGCTTGAATGCCCCCGTGAAATTGGTGTTCTGTGTTCAAGTAGCGCGGTGGGTAGAAATAATGCTTCTATGGGGCATAATTTGTACCTCGTTTGAAAGCTAATAATTACAGTACTCCCAAAAGGGAAATGAAAACATCAATGTTTACGCAACACCTTGAAGGATTTCCTAGGCAAAGATAATTGGTTCCTTAGTGAATAGAAGTTGAAAATCTTTTCAATTCCGCTTGACCCACACGATAACGAATGCTTGCATCTTGGGGATTGATCACGTCGAGTACAGTACTGCTTGTAATTGATAACCTTAAGGTGTATGGATATCTCATCGCCACAGGCAGAATACTGCAGACAACATGTTCCGGTCTGTATCAGCAGACAAACATAGCTTCAAAATACTCGCAAACATTGGGCTTAGATTTGAAAGAGGAACTGTTGACAGGTGCTGTCAGCTACTAAAAAGAATTGTTGTCCCAACAAGACCATCGTGCTCACACCAAATTCCAACTTTTTTCTATAATATCCTAAATCAATGAAGAAGAGAATTGATCAGAACAAACTGGAATTTATTAAGGCGAGGTCGAATTGTCGGGTGACAAGGGGCAGACATGTAGGCCCTACTGTCTCCAAAGTGTCCAACAAAGGAGAGCAAACTGAACAAAATCCATTGCATTTAAAATTTATACCTTAACAGGTTTCCCTAACGCAGATACTAAAATTATAAGGCATTTTTTGTTTCATATTGTAGAGTATTTCCAGCTTTAGAATGATTCGGATGGACGGTTTTCACTTTTGTTTGTAATAAGTTATGAAGCATCCATCTCGTTTTGTTGTGCGGACAGCAAATGCCTTCTCGTTAGTGGAAATCAGTAGAAAACTTTTTAAAAATCGTCTATAAATCTAAAATGTACATTTTAATCGCTAATCAACCGCATCATCAACTTCATGAGATTGAAATTACCAGTTGTACATACAGAATTTTTGATAGCGAATCTACAGAAAATTTCCGTGCAGGAAGTTTTGTGCAGGCCTTGATGTACACTTTCGAAATGTCGCAAACTTTCCTCAAAGTCTTTACAAATAGAAATAGAGGTATTCTTTTACTTCAGTATCTTCCTCTTTCACCTTAAATTGTCTTAAAACACTTGATTGAAATTCGGTAAAGAGAAAACTTCCATTTGTCCTCGTGTACCGCCAGAATGTTGAAATAAAGTTATGAATATAATCAGTCTCTGGAAAATACTATGCTGAATCATAGATACCTGTTGTTAAAACAGATACTAATTGAATATTGTAATGATATCTTTAGTTCCTTGGGTTTTAATTCGGTTGACTATGAGGAAATATTTTCAATATGTAGGAAACATAAAGATTTAAATTCATTCCGAGAAGATATCACATCATCTTTTTCTCCTCCTTCTCCTTTCGAACTGGATTTTGGCTTCTTACAATCTAAATGATGGCTTTGCTGGGCAGTTGATGTCATAATTTTGTCTTACCCATCTCTCCTATACAGCACACTGTCTTCGTAAATCATGAAGTAGACAATATCTCACTACAAAACATTTCTTCATCTTTAGCTCTATGTAGTCTGATTGCTCATTTCCCGAAATGTTGTCAAATTTCATCACTTTTTTTACTGGATCGTTGCATCATTCACTTATCAATCCAAGCAAAATAACAAGCCCTTTCCACATTAAGGTTCTTACTGCAGCCTTGAAATATGATAAAAACCTATATTGATACAGTGTATTTGTTCTAGATATGTGCTACAAACCTTGCTAGGGTTTCTTAGAGTATATAGAAACTGTAGAAGCAAAATTCAGATTGAATATGCCTACTTATTGACTTCAAAGAGATGGTGCTTATCGACTTTATTAAGAACGAAGATCCTCTCACTTGATGTAACATTTGCTTCACCACAGGAAAATTCAAGGCAACAAGATTCACGGTTAAAACGTTTCGGTTATATTGCAAGGCATTTTTGTTGCCTCTCTGGTGATAAAAACTACAATTATTTATTATATTATATTATAGTATATTAAATGGAGAATCTCCGAGGTTAGTTATCCTGACAAAACAACGTTCCCAAGAAGTAGACGAAGTTCTTCTATATCCTCTCACAACGTTTCTCCTTTCAATTTATTTTGCAATTATTTTCCAAATGGTAAAACTGCAAGTTTCAAAGCATAAATTTCTATACTCAGCTTGCCGTTTCCGAATACAGATACAAAATTTGACTCCCCAACGGCAATTTTTGGTTCCTTACAACACAGATGCTTGCTTCAAAGTACTGTTAAAGAACGGATATAGCACTCTCCTGTATGCTGTGTGATTCTGTACATTACATGAAAGATATTTTGGAAGAATTTGATAATATGAAAATAAAGCATTACTGCTGTAACCAAGCAAGTGAATGCGAGTAAGGGAGCAACACCAACAAGGCACACGATTCCAAATGGGCATCGTTGATATTCCGACTATGAACACTCTAATTGTCATAGTCTCAAACCCTTGGTACATCAAACTTCTCCGGGATATCGAAAATAATTTGCCATGTTAAAAGTTTGCTGTATCCGAAATTCTAAAATTTATACTTTCAGGCTAAACACTGTTTTCTACCACATATACTTGCTGAACAGAGAGGGTTTAGGATCAAATAGAGCGACGCGCATTTAAAGATTACAAGTTCTCATAAACTGAATCTTACTGGCCGAAAGAAATACACCGATATTCCAAAATTAGGACCTCTATAATTTTAAAAAAACGTGAAGGAAAATAATTTATGAAAGAAAGTTAATATTTTATTGTATTCTCTGCGTTACTACGAACTGAGTTTGTTATACAAAGCGCCTTTTTCTTAAAGCGGGGAACAATATTGTTCTTAAAATTGAGCAATCGTAATATCGGAGTCTGTTCGGTAATGCTCATTTCCGTAACATTTGTTATTGATTAGCGAGAGGGACAGGAGGGATCTTAGTTCATTCTATCTAGTTTATGCGTTTTATCAGGGGTACGTGATATTTAGAGGGTACTGAAATGAGAATAGAGATGAAGTTCACTTTGCTTATTCTCCTCAACGCTCGACTCTTATAGAAAGAAAAGCTTGACAGCTTTAAAGTGGAAGAAAATAAAAGAGGGTTAGATTTTAAATTTTTTTATTGGCCACGAGAGTTAACAAAAGTCGGCATCTTCATGAGAGCGGTACTCAGACGAGTCAAATTCATTAACAATGTGATTAGTATATCAACTCTGGCTTTACTTCATGTTTTGCTTATCAAACTGAATCAAACCACGATCCTCCCTCTCTATCTTTTCAAAGTGTGTCTCATATCATAGATGCTTTAAAGGAGTAAACCTACTGAAGAAGAAGAATGAAAAAAGTATTGGAGAAACATATGAGACAATGATCAACACGGGATACAATAGGCCTACTGCTGTGTGATTATTAAACGCACTTTTCATGTTGCCCTATTAGTAAGAAAGTCAATGGCCAAAATTGGCAGTGTTGCCCCTTCCCAACTCCGAGATGTCAGTTTTCAAAGTTTTAAATCTCTCTAACAAATCCTTCTTTTTTTATGCTGGTTTCTAACGTAAGGAACCAAGGAATATTAATAGAGTTTTGACCAGTGATTTTTTAAATCCAAACGCCTCTAGTTTAAACACTATATACACTACAGGTCTGGTATTTTGGGAAACAACCTTTTCCGGGGAGACTTTTAGATATCTGGAGTCAAATCTTG
>JAAAKL020012349.1:0-13083 GCA_010016065.2 Carybdea cf. marsupialis auct. non (Linnaeus, 1758)
GCTCTTAGCACGATTGTAATGCAAAATACACACAATGGATACACACATTCCAGCATGCTATTCTTGCTCAGAATACAAGCCTCATGTGCCTGTCCACTGCCGTGGATCCCTGTAGAGAGAAGTGTATTTCGAGAAATAACTAATTAAAGAATACATCGTCATCATCATCGCTATCATCTTCAGCAACAGCAACTACTACTAAAACTATCTACTTTGAAAATTTGTTTTACATACTTTTCGTATAAACATCTATTAAAGTATTTGTCTAATTTTAAATGCCCTGGTGCTGCTTTCCTAAATTGAGATGTTTATTCTAATGTCCTTTCCTGTCGAGCATGCGTAGTGGGTTTTTTCTTGTAAGTGTCTGGTGTATGAAAAGGGCCGCCTCTTCTTGATTCTTAAGAGATACGCTCTTTTAGACGATAAGCAGAATTTCACTCTTCAAAAAGAGTTGGATAACATCTAGTTAAACTTATTTTATGATATGAAAGGACACTAAGGTATTATTGTCCTATAAATTTGTTCTAACTTGTGTACATTTTATCAATTTTGAAGAACTACATGTTTCCATTGAAGCAACTTCTACGATGGTTTCTCTTGAGTCTGATTTTTTTATTATGGTATACTCGATTTCGAGCGAAGCCCATTGCCCAGTCAGAGTGAGCAATGCCCTGGGGAGAGAGCACATTAACAGGGTGGTCTCACGTTGCCTTCCCCAAGCGATAGTCTTTTTATCGGGCTAGGCGAGATTCGAACCGACAACCTCTGGCATGCGAGTCCGATTCCTGAATCGCTAGACCACGGCGACTCCTTAGTCAGATCTCAAACAGAATTCAAGTGACCATAAAGATATCAGGAGTAAATTGGATGACGATTTTAGCGGTGATACTGAAGACAATCTGGTACATTCAATTGCTTTATCTGTTCTGGTTCCTTCTGGGGGTTTTTTATTTATACAAACCCTAAGTATGTGTTGAAACATTTTGTGATTAACGCTTAGGTTCAAACAAGTGCCCATCGAGCTAAATTAAAAAATGGTCAATAGCTGGAGAAGATGAATGAGGGAAAGATTTGAGGTATGATACTGGATGCGTACAATACAAGGACAAACCGAGGATATGGCTATGTGTATAGGTTATGCTGTTACGTAATAAAGTACACCATGGTTAATGGCCAAAAAATATACTCTTTACCGTTCTGTGTATACAATCAAGGACAGGCTCATGGTTAATTGCACCCTGCCTCCTCTTTTGACTAACCTATTACCGAGAGAAAGAAAAAAGTAGCAAGGAGTCCTGGATGGGGCACGACGTTTTCGTCTCGCGTTTCATAAAGAGGGATTTTTTGCAGAAAGGCTTTGTACTGCACCTCAAATGAGTGACACAGTAAAATGTGATACGGTGTGAATGCTCTGTTACCAGTGCTTAAATATGTAGACGCAAAATGAGCACCAAACCGAAGTAAGGTATTTAGAGCATACCACCCATCAGGGTCGTATGGGTAAGGTAACCCTATGAAGGTTGTGTAAAGTGAAATTTCTTTTCTATGTATTTCAACAATTATAGTACTAACTAATGTAATTCGTTAATGACCTTTTCTAGGCATTCACACACTTACGACTGACAAGGGTTTTGTATCAGATGGTGGGTGGCATCGCGTCGATATTCAAAGAATAAAAGATAAATTCATCGTATCTGTAGACAATAATATCACATCAGCCCTTGTCATTCGAGGATCTGATAATCAGTTCAATACAAAAAACGGAGATTTCATGATCAGGATTGGAGGATATTTATCAGGTATTTTGAATATTACTGTTTACTATGCTTATTTGTAAACATTTTCTACCATCAAAAAGGTCAACTTGATGATTACCCGTTAATTCGATAGAACCCCCATCATATATGTTTGATCCTTTCAAAACAGATAGAGATAAAAACCTTTGATCTCTTTGCGTTGACTGTACCACAGACGCTTTGAAGAGACAATGTGCAACTTACAAGTGCAAAAATAGTGTTCGTTACTTCCTGCAATTTTGATTAATTGATTTGAAGAGAATCAATAGACGGCCGATTCATTCATGACCGTCTTGACTTGTTACAGTTACGCATCTTATGAGTGCCCGGACGAAACTAGCACTGACCCACGATAATTAAGGTAGATATGCACTGAAACTTTTTATGCAAACCTTCAATTAACGCCGTACTATTTATGATACACATATACGAAAATATATAAGACTTTTTACATGTGACTCTTAATACGAGAAAAACTGAGTACAGATGCTCTCTCATTTTAAGAATTGGGCTGAAGATTGTGGCTTTAGTTAGGAGTGAGTAACTGCAATCGAGTAACCTTGATCGTATGAAATCTGGAAGGGTCATCATCGATTGAGATTGGGGGAAAACAGTTATGCTGTACATGTAAGGTTTGTACTCAAGTGGCCTTTGGCTGAAGTAATGAAGGTGTAGATTTATTGAGCATCTCAGACCCTCTAGCGTCATAGCCAGGTTTGGGAGATAAAAAGCGTTTGCGACATTTTAAGGCTTCTGCTCGTCTATTTCACTTCAGTAAAATGATGTTCACTTTTTGCAAGGCAAGACTTCATATTTTACAAGCGAAAACAAAAAGACAATTTGTACACTTGTTTTGTTTATTTTGCTGCTTACTGCACAAAACGTTTTACACTAAATAGCTTTTTTGAGAGCGAAATATTTTAGAAGTAGTTTAAAACCAGTTTTTGGCTAAGAGTAAAACTTTTAAACTAAATAACTTGGAAAGCGAAACAGGTGGCAGTAGTGTCATGGTTAGGGTCGAATCGAGGGAGAAGGGGGCCGGACCTCAACGAAGCACCACCAAACAAAACACTTCATAGGACGTGTCAACGATCGCATATGTATCAGTGTGGCGAACAGAGGCCTCACCACTGTCCCCCGAGGAGCTTTAGGTGCCCCTGTCCAGTGGTTGAGCGTAAGCCTTAGAATATTGTTATCATGTGAGCCTGGAAGTTTTCTTTCTTTCCTTAATTTACTCTTGCTTTATGTCTTTATAGGAAATACTTCTTCGGAACCATTCATTGGATGCATGAAGGATATTATTGTTAACAACAGGGTACTGAATCTCTTCTTAACAAATGAGCAAAACAAAGCAAGGATCGCACTGAACAATGTTACACGTACTTGTGTATCATCCCTTACATGCAGTCCTTCCTTTTGTTCGTACCATGGAACCTGTTCTCAGTTATGGAATGACTTTGTATGTACATGCCATGCGGGCTGGACGGGAAGAGAGTGCTCTTCTAATATCAATGACTGTATTCACCATCGATGTATTAATAATGGCACCTGCATAGACGGAGTTAATAACTACACATGTAACTGTGGCCCGTACTTCACGGGTCAGTATTGTGAAACCCGTTATAATGCATGCCTAACGCAGCAATGTGTTAATGCATCAGGTTGTATTCTATTACCAGACGGACGTGCTTCGTGTGTTTGTTTACCAGGATTTACTGGCAAAAGGTGTTCCATTTCACTAGACCCATGTGCGAGCAGACCATGTAAAAATGCCAACTCATGCCAAAATCTAAAAAATGGTACTTTCAAATGCGACTGTCGAGCTGGTTACACAGGTCACCTTTGTCAAAATCTTCTGAATGCTTGTGATAGCTCTCCATGCTCAAATACTTCCACGTGTAATCATACCGAGACAGGCAATTACACATGCGTATGCAAACCTGGTTACACTGGGCAACAGTGTGAGACGATATTCAGTTCATGTGATAGCAACCCATGTATGAATAATGGGAGCTGTCTTGATGGCATTGGCATAGGCAATTACTCTTGTACCTGCATCCATACTGGCCACACTGGGAAGTACTGTGAAGCAGATATAGACGAGTGTTCTAATGTACCTTGCAAGCATGGGAATTGCATCAATACGAAAGGATCTTTCTTTTGTATTTGTGATGGAAGTGGATTTACGGGGAGGATTTGTGATCAGGATGTGAATGAGTGTACGACCAGCTCGTCTAAGTGTGCTAACAATTCCAAATGCATTAACACACACGGTTCTTATGCGTGCAATTGCAGTGGTACTGGTTATCAAGGGAGGTATTGTAAAAAGGATATTAACGAGTGTTCGGAGAATGTGACTCCTTGCCGACATGGAACTTGCATGAATTCAGTTGGGTCTTATATCTGTAACTGTACTGGCTCAGGGTACAAGGGACACTTGTGTGAGACTAATATTGATGAATGTTCCAATGGTAGTAGCATCTGTATCAATAATTCTACTTGTATAGATCTCCCGGGCTCCTACAAGTGCCATTGCATCCCTGGATTTACTGGACGACATTGCGAGTACGACGCGCGTTACTGTGATGTTTTGCGTCCTTGTCAACATGGTTCAAAGTGCAGTATAAATGCAGAAGGTTATAAGTGTGATTGTACTGGAACGGGATATGAGGGGAAGAATTGTTCTAAAGACGTCAATGAGTGTAACGCTATGCCATGTAAGAATGGCGGACGTTGTAAAAATTTCATAGGATTTTATTTATGTGAGTGTAATGGGACTGGATACAAAGGTATACATTGTCAAGATGACATTAACGAGTGCTTAGAGAATAGTCCATGCATGCATGGATCTGTTTGCGCTAACACGAACGGTTCTTACAATTGTGAATGTAAAAACAGTGGTTACAGAGGTAAAAACTGTTCAGAAGATATTAATGAATGCATAGAAGCTAATCCATGCCAAAATAATGGAACATGTCAGAATGCTATAGGTTCCTTCAATTGCGACTGCAGTGGGACTGGATTCAGAGGCAAACAGTGTCAGATTGATGTCAATGAATGTTTAGACAGTAATCCTTGCCATAATAGTTCTGTCTGCGTAAATACAAATGGCTCTTATACGTGTGATTGTCAAAATGGCGGTTTCCAAGGTAAGAATTGTTCTGTGGACATCGATGAATGCACAAAACACAGCCCATGCCGAAACAGTGGTAAGTGTCAGAACTCGATAGGTTCCTATAACTGTGACTGCACTGGAACTGGATTCAGAGGCAACTACTGTGAGGCTGATGTCAATGAATGTTTAGACAGTAACCCTTGCTATAATGGCTCCACCTGCACAAACACATATGGTTCTTATACTTGCAACTGTAAAAACAGCGGCTTCCAAGGAAAGAATTGTTCAGAAGATGTCGATGAATGCATCACAGTCAATCCTTGTCAAAATGGTGGTAAATGTAAGAACACAATTGGTACATACGAATGTGATTGTAGCGGCACTGGGTTTAAAGGAAAAAATTGCCATGCTGATTTTAACGAATGTTTGGACAGGAATCCTTGCAATTCATTGTCAATCTGCATCAACACGAACGGTTCATATCGTTGCAATTGTACAGACAGTGGATACAAAGGCAAGAACTGCTCGGAAGATATAGATGAATGTACAGAGGAGAATCCGTGCAAGAACAATGGGAAATGTTCTAATGTCATGGGTTCCTACCAGTGTGATTGCAATGGCACCGGATTCAAAGGACGAGATTGTGCAACAGATCTAAACGAATGCCTAATCAACAATCCCTGCCAACATGGATCAATGTGCATGAACACAAATGGGTCTTACCATTGTGATTGTAAGAATACAGGGTACAAGGGTAAGAATTGCTCGGAAGATATCGACGAGTGCTTAGTGGATAATCCATGCCATCATGGTGGTAAGTGTGTCAATTCCATAGGCTCCTATGAGTGCGATTGTAGTGGAACGGGCTTTAAGGGAAAATATTGTAATGTTGACATCAATGAATGTTTAGAGGAGAAACCTTGTCAGTTTGGATCGCTATGTCACAACTGGAACGGCTCATACTTTTGTGATTGTCTGGGCAACGGCTATCAAGGCAAAAACTGCTCTGAAGATATCGATGAATGCAAGAGGATTGATATTTGTAAACATGGTTCCAAGTGTATAAATTCGATTGGCTCTTATAGCTGTGATTGCAAAGGAACAGGTTTCAAAGGAGTGAATTGTTCTGACGATGTTGATGAGTGCCACACTTTTAATCCGTGTAAATATAAGTCTAAATGCATGAACACTGTCGGTGCGTACACCTGTGATTGTAGTGGAACTGGCTATCGAGGAATCAACTGTACCATTGACATAAACGAGTGTATAAATAGTACAAACCTTTGCCATCATGGCTCCCTATGTGTGAATACTCTGGGCTCCTACAAGTGTGATTGCCGTGGCACTGGCTATAGAGGCTTTAATTGTACAACTGACATAAATGAATGCACGGAAAATGATCCTTGTCATCATGGGTCAAAGTGCTCAAATATTCCGGGCGCTTATTTTTGTAACTGTACAAAGACTGGATACGAGGGTCAGAACTGTTCCAATGACGTCAACGAATGCAAATCCACAAGACCTTGTGCAAATTATTCAGTTTGTGAAAACATCAAAGGATCTTACTTTTGTAATTGCTCAGGTACCGGCTTTCAAGGATTACATTGCACTGACGATGTAAATGAATGTGAAATTAATGTAAGTGCTTGCCTTCATAATGGACTGTGTAACAACAGCTTCGGTGGATATTCCTGTAACTGCTCTGGTACTGGGTATCACGGACAGTATTGTGACATTGATGTTGACGAATGTTTGTTGGCACCTTGTGGGAATGGCCTCCAATGCTACAACACGCAAGGATCATTTGAGTGTAAATGCCCACCTGGATACACAGGGAAATCTTGTGAAAGTAAAATCCATTTCTGTACGAGCGACCCTTGTAAACATCATGGAAGATGTATTGAACAGACCGAAGATATTATTTGCAACTGTACTGGCACTGGATACCGTGGTATTCATTGCGAACTAGACGTTGACGAGTGTAAAGAAAGTTTGCACCTGTGTGAGCAGCACTCGAAGTGCGTAAACACGGCGGGAAGTTACAACTGTTCTTGTGAGCATGGATTTCAAGGGCGGTACTGTGCAGAAGTCATTGCACCAGCGCCCTTGCCGAAAAGAGCAACATCCGACAAAGTTGGACTTTACATTGGTCTGTCCGTCAGTGCAGTGATACTCGTGGCAATTATAGTGCTCTTAGCTGCGTTTCTGGTCAGGAAGAACGCTTCTAAATTTGAAGGCAAGTACAATCCACGAGAATTTGAAATGCAGTTTGGACCGCCGCTGCATTTCTTTTCTGTTGAGCCCGAAGAGAGGCTAATATAATGAGCCCCGTTTTGAAAACCTTCACCACAATTTGAACGTCCAGTTGTGTTCCACCAAGTGGCACTTCTTTAATTAGCGTCGCATAATTTTGAATACGGCAAAAAATTCGATCTAAGGTATTTTAAACTATTGATGTTTTCACTAACGTATTGTATCATACGGCGTCGTCCAGTAATTGCGTTGGTCAGGAAGGAAGGGAAGGTATTACTCACTTCGTTTTTAAAAGGAAGTTTAGTACAATGTTGTCTTGCTTAAAACTTACTAAAACCATTGTGTTATATATGAGAGAAAGACGTTTCTGCTGATCACTACCCACGTGGTGTCACCCTTAACTATATACTTTTCACCATAATTTTAATCACCATGTTCTCCGAGGGCTTCAGATTTTCAATATTTTTTCTCTTTACTCTCCTTGTCTGTCAAAGTAGCTTCGTACATGGAGATTGCCATAGTTGTTTAATTTTAGGTGAAGGGACTTTACATTGCGATTGATAAGTCGAAAACACACAATTTAGATTATGTTGATGCGGCTGATATAGAACTCCTCGAAGGACTGCCTCCCAATCAGCACTCACAGTAACTCATGCTTCTGAAATCATTCACAGTTGCTATGAAAATGACGAAACAACCTGACAACCTTCTTCATGTATGAACGTAATGTTGCGTTCACCATATTCAGATGTCGTCACTGATTTTTGTTTTGAAAAGTGGATATATTAGTGAAAAGGATCAGGACACGTGTATGACGGTGATTAAGTCTTTCTTTATGTTGTGTTACGTAAGCTGGACTTTATTTTGCCCAAACCCGTGTTGTGTAGAGTGTAACCCTCGTAAGCTGGATTATATGTTACATGTTATGTAGAGTGTAACCCTGTTGAAGATGATCGCTTACTCGTTATTCTTAAAGAAGTATTTACATCTTTACAAATTCTAAATTTCATAAACTGTTGGGAATGGTATTCAGTTTTCCGCACTAACCTCCGAGAATGATGCTGTTTTAAATAGCTCGTGTTTTAAACGTTAGAGAAAATATAAATGATAACTGTTTTGATTGCTTTGTACTTTTTTTCAAAATATAATGAACAAGTACACCCCCGTGATAAGGTTTTCTTGTGGAAGGCTCGCCTGTTGTACTTTGTACCTACTATCGCCATGCGGTGTGATATAGAGTGGAAGGAAGATTCAATGTTTCATTCGAAATTTTGTATAACTTCAGCATTCAACACTTGTTATTGCTCAAAAAAATTGGTTTCATATTTTACATAGAAAGAGAAGTACTAAGTTTTGAACAAGATCCCTTCCAGAATATGTACTGTTTATGTTAAAGTTACATTTTATGTACGGTAAAGAGCGCATATAGGGGGCTTTTTAATATTGAAAATGATACGTCGGAGCAGCATGTCATTGTAGCGTTCGGATTTTCAAACCTGTTGTTATTATAGAGCATATTGTATCTCGTATACCTATTTTTATTCGTGTCCATGATCATTTCAACCCTTTGTCTTACACCTTGGACACGTGACATATTGCCCCCCCCCCCCCCCAACACCCCCTGAAATCATACCAGAAATAAAAACTGATACAAGTCAAAGGGTGCATGAGAATCGTTTTAGTATCTGGATTACTAATGTTGTTATCATGCAGCTAGGTTGCTCATGGTCAAAGATTCGTACTTTTATGAAAGTCAAAAGGTTGTTTGCGTAACTTCTATCTTAAAACTTGTCTTTTTGGTCAGTCATATATATTAATAGTATTAGTGGCAGTTAGAGGGAAACGTACCAGGGGTTGGCCTTTTGCGTTCCATGCACTAACTTCAGAAAGGGGGAACTCCAGTAAGTAAAAACGTTTCTAGCAATTACGCGGATTAAGGTTTATACGATGATTAGATAGGCAGGGCTCTTTTCAAGCCTAAATATCCTGACATGTGAGCCGTTACGGTGATCTGACATGTGAGCCGTTACTGCCGCTCATGCTTCGAATTGTCTGAGTTATCGGGAGTTTTCAACCCAAAAATACTGGTGCGAAGTTTTTGATAGTTGATATGATTGTGTTAAATGGCACCAATCGCAGTTAAGTGGCTGTTAGATCTAGATTTTGCCTGAAACGGACGACATTCTTGCACTTGTTGCCTATTTTGGCTTTTTGTCACGTATATTGTAGATTTATTCTTTGTAGATTTATCGGGGAGAAGTTCATTATTTCTGTAGCCCAGACTGTTTGTTGGACCATCATTCTTGAGAATAGCCATCGGGCGCAACTTTCGTGGCCGATGGTATTTCTGGCGTTTCGTATCGGAGGCAAAATCACAGCCATTTAACTCCATGTTTAACACTAATTTGCTAATGACTCGCAACAAAATACACCAAGAAACCCATAATGAGAAGTAAGAATGTGGATATTTACAAAGTCATAAACCACTCTTTATTACTTCTGTTTGCGCTAAGATTAATGCAAAGGAATAGCATACGTTTGTTTGCAATAATCATGCAATAATTGCTGCTTAATTTTGTATTGATAAAGAATGCACAGGGTTTATCGTTATTCGCAAATTGCTTCAATAGATTTTTAAGTTCTGAGGAGCATGTGGTTAAATGTAGTGAGAATCCCCGCTGAAGATGCAAACCAGGTTTGTATAGGCTGCAAATGGGATATGTGTCTCTTCAGAGTATAGTAATTATCAGGCAAACAGCAGTTGTAAGCCGATACTTGCACGTACAGAAACATTTCTAAAGCTTCATCCTGTTCATGGTATATTTTAATTTGACTTTTGAAAATGTAGTTTAATTTTATCTCCTACTCAATACGAGGTGTTATTGACTCATTAAGATTTTTAACTGAGATTGTTTATAAGCTTTAAGCAGGTCATTGATGAGAAGTGTTAATATTGCCAACTAGTAATTTTGATAATTTGTATATTTATAGACAGAGTATGTATATATATATACATATATGATTGCTTTTGTATAGTAATTATGAACTCAGACTTTGTAAAATATTTTTGTCAAGTAGGAGTAAAGGGATATCGTACAAGTGTATTCTTGACCCTTTTTTGTGACTGATTCTCATTTCTGTGCCATTATTCCATCATGAAGCATGATGCATGGTTTTTTAGATGTATTTATACTGGCAGCTTTCCCAAACTTTTATTTACATACTCTTAACTCTTGGTATAACACTCTTCGCTGTAACGAGCGTAATATCATCAGAACTTCATGCACTTTTAAAGCGAGATATTTTAAGACTAGCGTTTTAGTACTTACAGTTTGAAATTCACTAAGACTTATTCGCAAGTTGAAGGTTAATCGTAATTCTAAGAGTCAGCATCCAGTCATGAAAGAGTTGTATAAGAGAGAGCACAGCGCATGCGTTTACCAAGATTCGGAACTAATTGAGTGGATTAATGACTGATAACAATGTAGAAAGAGTGGGATGGTGATGCAAGTAGCCAATCTTAGTAACTAACAAACGAACTTCTTATTAACGTACTAACTAGCTAACTAATGTCCTAACTAATTAACAAACTGATTAGTCAAATAGCTGAATAACTGATAAACTGGATAACTAACTAGGTCGTTGACTAACTAGTGAGCTAGTTGAATATCTGATTGATTAACTAACTGATTAGCTGAGTAACTGATTAACTAATTAACTGGCTTACTAAACTAGTTGATTAGCTAAATAACAAAGTAATTGACTAAACGATTAGTAAAATAGCTGATTATTTAAGTAAGTAACTGTTTTAGTAACTAAGTAAGTTGGTTAAGTAACAAGTGAACAAACTGATTAAGTAATGAATTAACTGATTAGCGAAGTAACTGACTAATGAACTAAACGATGGGCCAAATAACAGAGTAATTAAGTAAATGGCTAACTGGCTATCTCATTAGCTACCTACATGACTACCAACTAACTAACTAGTGAAGTAGTTGACTAACTAACTGATCAAACAATCGTATGTCTATGTAACTAATTAACTAATTGAGCGAATAGCTAATTCATTCATTAACCATCTACCTAACTGGTTATAACTAAGTGACTGGCTAATCAACCAATTAAGTGATTAATTAACTACTCTTATTGCCGTTTCCCTACTAATTGTTTTTTTTTGAAAATCTTCGATTGCTTTAGAGCATGTTCACATTTTATCTGATAGGTTATCACTTCATTTCGCTTTGTTTTGTCCTCAGTGAGAACATCACTTGAAACTAAATAGTTGCACAACGTATCACTTTTAAGACCAACGCATCGCAACTTGAAAATCACTGCGGAGTGACCTGCTCTGTATGTGACCAGAAGGCCTATCCGAGGTGGTTTTCAAGTCGTTGTGAAAACCTATCCGCTACAATGTGAACACCACCTAAGTCACCTCGTTTGCTCGCGTAGCGCCTTGATCATTTCAGATAAATATTTTACATTCAGGGTCCAGACAACGATCGACAAGCCTGTTACAATTGTAACCAGAAAACCGGGAATTAAACTGATTGGATGACATAATTCGCGAAGACACACTTATTTCAGTTGCCAAATGTTACGTCGTTATTGTAAACGTTGAAATGATATGTGGTGAGCCCGATGAAGACCAGATGATAACGTTACCTTGCATTCAACGCAATCCTCTGCCTGCCACATTTACACTTCATTTCAGGCCCCCTAACACTTGTTCCAGACCCCTATACATTAGACTTTGTAGATTGATCCATATTACGGCTTGTTCCAACTATTCGGCTAGATAGATAGATACCCTGTGATAAGTAAGTGACCCAACTAACCAACCAAAGGCGACTAACGTATAAAGTAAGCCCATTTTATGTCATAGGATCCAATAAAGATGAACCTCTCTTAAAATTCGTAGGATGAACAGAGTCATCAATTTCAAGTTGCCGTAAGACTAACACAAGGAGAGGTTTAGAGGAAATTTGGGGATTATTATGCTGTCTTCGCAAAACAAAGAGCTTCCTGAGAGTGTGTGCAAACATCAATCAGAGGACATGTTGATGTTAATACTCTTTTCATTAACAGAGTCGAGTAGGATAATCAACGGAGCAATTTGAAACATATTTTGATGTGTGAAGTAGCGCCTAAATTTCCCGAGAATAGGTGTCGACATGCACAAAATCACTAATGAATCTGTATTTTACAGACCAACATGCTCATAGGCGAGGTAGCTTCAGGGCAAAGCACTGGCAAGATTTCCACTATTTGTACAAACTTCGCAAAACGCAAGTACTCGAACCACTAACTAACTGAGGTAAAATATGTTGCTAGCAACGAAAACGAAATTTTCAAATGTTCGAAGAAAGTCTTCAATGTAACCTTTAATTTTCAATTCTGGCAACTTTGTAAGCTGAGAAGTGTCAGATGAACACCCTCTCAGTACTAAAATGTTTAGCTATTTCTTGCAGTTTAATTGTTCTGCACCATCAACGAACTTTTCATGCAAGTTGTAACTGTTCAGATCGTACTTAAAGATTTTGTTCTTGACTATGGTAAATGTGGTAGGTGAAACTATTTTTACAAAAAGGTTTTTTGGTTACCTTAAGGATGATTAATTTTTCTATCTTTCGATGTCCACTGAGGAATGTAAAAACATTATTTCTGAAAGTAGCACAAACGAAGTCAAATTTTGTGTAAAGAGGAAGACATCGAACGTTCGAAAAGGGGAAAGTTGAAATAATATACCGATCAAAATGGAATCATCAATCTTATCATTACTCGACGATAATGCAGAGTGGCAGATAGGCATTTCCATTATCACCAATAATAAGAGCTTTGTCGCAGTATCATTTACCTTCTCAATTTCAGTGGATCTATACAGACGTCCTGATCTATATTAAATATTTGGTCAATGTT
>JAAAKL020012350.1:0-13082 GCA_010016065.2 Carybdea cf. marsupialis auct. non (Linnaeus, 1758)
GTGGGTACTTCCCTTTCATTTAAACCACTTGGCTCAAATGTATTCAGCTTGAATTGCCAAAATGATTCCTTACGGCGTAAACTTTGTTCGGTTTCGGCCTGGTCTTTCAAGCTGAATACGTTTGAGCCAAGTGGTTTAAAAAGCAGCATCTGTACATAATGAACATTTGCTGGCATGCTAAGTCTGGTGTATCTATATTTTGGTATTCAAGTGGCCCATTACGCTAATTGCCAACTAACGTAATACTTCAAAGGGTGGGTGGTGCTCACACCTAGAATTGTTATCTTAGTTCTGCAACTAACTCTTGTTTTGAATCTGTGATTACTGTACTACCTAACTCTAATCCACTTCCCCGCTAGATAATTACTCACAGTCAAGTTTCAATAGAAGTCAGAGACATATGATTAAATTAATTAGCAACTCTCCAAGCAATGTTTCTCCGGGATAAGCAAACCTCTATGAACAATAAAGAAAAACATTTAAAGCCAATAGTATTGTCAATAATGAAGCTACCGACATAAGTGAAAACTACCAGTTTTCACTAGATACAAAAGAATCAACGATCAACAGGTGCCATGTCTTTATCTAGCGTAACTTTTTCAGTCAATGTTATTTACGTGCATTTATTTGCTAATCCCTGTACGTTCTGTAATTCTAGAGAATATCTTTTGAGTTCAAACTCTAAATTTTTGACATAAGCAGTGATCTGACCTGAATTTATTCTAGTGTTAATTTTGCGAGTGTAAATAGATCTGCCAAAATAATTTAATGTGAAATTGCCGTTTCTTGACTGGTAGTGACATTTACAGAACGACTTCCCTCGCAATAAGAACTGTTCATACTTCCGGTGATAGTAATTGGAAACTCAGAAATATGAAAAGGGTTCATAAAATTTGGAAAGAAATGGCTGAATTGCTACGGGACAGGGGAGGATTTAAGCAATACACTGAAATATGATGTTCTACGGTCTAGTGCATTCCAAAATATAAGTACTAAATTGTTTCTTGGGCCGAAATGTATATGTAGTGAAGTCCGAGAGTCATCATCTCTGTTTACCTTTCCTCATTTGATGAGAAATTTAATGGTTGATCTTCAACCTAATCTTTAAATTATTTTCTGTATTAGTAAAGCAGCCATTCAGATTGACAAGAGAAATTTGTTTTCACGACCTTTCTGACGCAAACTGCATTATGTTTTTTTAGGAGGTCAAAATTTTCATGACTTAGATAATGCTTATTTCAAAACTCAGCAATAAAGCCTGGATACCAGACACAGCTCTCAAAGCGGATTCAACTCAGTGACAGATACCATTGCAAGAGTACTATTGTGCAAAAGACGGCATAGGCAAGGAAAGTTTTTTGCAATTGTAACGAGGTTCTATTCAGTGAGTTATTCATTTGCTGTTACACATTACCATTTATATTCTTATTGCATGCGAGAATCGTCGAGATCCAGTAAGGGCACTATGGTCAAACTGCGTTGCGATAGACCCTTGAGGACATTCAAAAAGTTTGTCGTTTTTATAGCCGATTATATTTTGCGTCTTCAACTCTTACAGGTTTCCCCCAGGGTTCGGACTCTAGTATGTTACTACTCCTAACCCAAAGCTGAATGCTACTATTACGCAATATATATATTTAGTTAACCTGTGTACATCATTACAATCTATGTCTTTTAATGCTTTTCTATCTATTTTGTAACCCTTTTAAAGTACAAAACGTACTGCAGAACTGGTCAGTGTCAATTCAAAAATGGGTTTACAATGTTCTCTATTTTTAACAGACACAGGATAACAGGGTCGTGTTTGAAGCGGGTGAAGTGATAAGAGACATGGACGGTATCATTTTTATAGTTGACAGATTTTAGATTCTAATGCTGCGGACTTGCCATATTCATTTTAAAGCAACAGTGTTGACATTTTAACATATAACTGAATTACACTGTATATTATATATGTATGCATATATATATATATATATAATATAATATGATATCATCTATGATATCATATATATACGTATGTACAATATAAATTCTTTAAATTAATTTGTAGCAGCATTGCTAGTTACATAGCTAGAACTCACTCTCAATGCTCTGTTCTGCACTGATGAGCCCACAAAGGGCGAAACAGTTCTGCCTGCAGATTGCTCATGGCTAAAAGTTTTGAAGAGCTTGGAATTCCAGATGTAACAGGAAGTATTCACATAGCATCAATTGTAGGAACTGCAGCTATTTTCAGACGGGTTCTAAACCTCTGAGGCCCGGGTCAGGGCTTGAGGTTCAGGGGAACCACCCCCTTGTAACATCAAAAGGGTGACGACAAATCGTATAAAAATATATATGCAAATATTGGTAAAGAGATAGTTGAGATGATGGCAAATAGCTTTGTTTGCTTTAATTATATTTAGTGATATTCACGGCAAAGTGAAAATAAGCTCATTTTGTCGCTGTGATAAATATAAAGTAACATCAAGCGTAAAGATTATTACTATGTATATCGCTTGAAGACGGTAGGATAACAGCGTGATAAGACATGAATCTACAAGATGAAAGTCTTAATGTTGCCTTATCAGTACACTTGTGTTTACCTATTGACGAGTAACGCTCTTTTCAATGCCTTATTTAGATATTGTCACTTAAGTTTGTTTACCTACATGCTTGTTATCAGACTGCCTATTCAATTCTTTGCCAATGCCTACGTGCCAACAGTACCATTTTCTGAAACACATAATTGTCTCTTTCAAAAATTTCTTTACTGTCGAACCTTCACGATTTACTTAATAATGCAATAGATAAAAGAAATAGTTTGTATTAGTCATTATTGGTACATGATCACTTGGGAAGTCTAAAAAAGCAATAGATTTCTAGGCTACTGCAGGAAACGGTTACAATCCGCTAGAGACTTCGACCGTAGCTACAATTTCAAATCTCATGGGAAGAAAGTTGCAAGTCCCAGCAGAATCTATTAACCTTTTCGTTACTATAACAAATGTCTGTGTAACAAGATTGGATAATACCCTGTTATTCAACAAATTGCACAGTGGACATGCTCTGATTATATTGATACTATAAGTCCGCTCAGCGCACTTTGAAGCCTTGCCATTCTAAAAAGTTAAACATAAAACAGAGGAACGTTTTCCTTGCATAATTTATTGCACTGTTCAGTTCAATTAATGTACTGTTTACCAGTTCATTGGTCGCATTTTTTTATTTACACCCTCGACAAGAGCTTTAAAACAAAGGTCAAAAAACCTCGACCAAATACGGTTGACAGCAGTAGGTCTGTTGGATCCTGTAGTATTATCAAGTATTCCAGTATGTCCAGTCGCTTCGTAATAATTGAATTAAGCCCAACGAAGCATTAATCGTATGTCAGTTAAAGCAACTTCAGATTCACATGTTGGATCGTGAATTTGTTCGAATCACATATGCTTCTATACAAGTGAGTATTTTGTCAAATAGTGGACAGAACGTTCTATGGGATATTATGTGTGTGGCAAGGACTAAATAAAACACGAATTAGGATATGGAAAACCTTTTTTAAAGAAATACCCGTTACTTCAGTTTCTATTTCAGTAGTAGTCACCTATAAACAAATGTTTTACTGATAGTGTCTATACAAAGTGCTGTCTCTGTGTCTTCCGTGGTCATACCTTATTGTGTTTAAAACAGACGTTTTCAGTAGGAAACCATGAGGGTGTCTACAAAGTCTAGAAAAACTACATGAGAACTTAGCACTGCTAGCTCCATTATATTTCATAAACAGAAAAACTAGGGTGTTCTACCATTAATGCTGCTTTCTTCATGCAAGGAAAGTAAATACTTCTTACCTCTCAGATAGTTTCAAACCCTAGATTATGGTCTGCATCGCTGATGTGTTCCTGTCAATAATTTATCAAAGAACGGAGAAAAACTCCTTAAAGCGTGTGGAACGCAGTGTTGAACAGATTTAGTCCGCCCCATGGTAAGGTTTAGATTATTCAACGCTAGCGTATCTAATACAAGAAGTTTAAAACTGCTGTCTTCTGTGTCATTAAATGTTTGAAGTATCAATTCATTCTATGAGCTCGAAGAGCGTTTTTACGCATGCCAATGAAGTTGTTTGTTTGTACCTACGACCTGTCTTTACTAAATTATTCAGCAATGGAGACTTAAACTGTCTTAATCATAGTAGAAGACTTTAATGATTAAATCATACTGGTTTGTTTACTATAATTAAAAGAAGATAAGATTATGAAAAATGTGACAAATTCAAATTTGACCGACATGAAGCAAACTGAATCAAGTGACAATCAATATACAATTCAAAATGAGAAAATGACTTTACCTTCATAATTTGTCAACCAGGTCTCTTAAAGAGACTGGAATTAGTTTTCTAAAGAGGTAAATCTCCTTCATAACTTTATATATTTCAATGAAATACTCTTAACAAATGAAAGAAGTAATATATTCACTATTGGAATGGTTTGCTCCTTGTATTCTTGCACGCATTCAATCGGACAATGATCAATGCTCATGAACATTCTTTTTGTCATCCAATGAATCGACCATGAATGATGATAGCCGCAATGTTTATGTCTCCTACGGCCCGTTTACTATCCCTTTGCCACAATTCCTTAACGACACCAAAATTTGCCTGTGTCAATGGATTATTGCTCTTAACAACAAAATCAGGTAGCACCTTAATTGATGTTCATTGCCGAACTGAACAGAATAGCTTTGTATTTGTGAGATAGAATTGCTTCAAACCGCAGTTTTGTAGTTATCGTTGTAGATATTGAAAAGAACAGGCATTGCGTTTAAGTCCAGAAAGAGGACATGAAAAAGCCTGACCAGAAAAAGAAAGAAAGGCACTCCTTGTTGGACAATAAGTAAGAACTGGAACAATGTAATTTTACCTGGCTTACGAAAATTGTCAGTTTACAACCAGAATGAATTTTTTCTGACTCACTTTTGTAAGATGATGCTACCCTAACAGTATGGTTAAGTTGTAAATGAAGAACCATGCATGAAAGCAAATGGAATTTCAAAAACAGTGCTCTGCGTCCTAATGGTAAAAGGTAGGTGGAAGTACTCTTCACTCCCTGTGCTAAACTTTGTTCGCGACGTAAAGCTATTAAATTGTGGATTTTGAGTTATGATTTTCGCACGCTTGCCAGTGGGAAGGGGAGGAAAGGGAAAAGTTACTACTTAACAATTTTTCTGAACAACAAGATTTCACTGATAGGATAACGCATATTATAGTAAGCACCTAAAAGCAGTCCAGTGAACAAGAAGGAATATTCCAAAGTTGGCAAGGAAATAGTCATCATCAAGCCATTGAGATCTAAGCTGGAGTTACAGTGAGTTTTTAATAACTTGTTAATAACCAAAGTTGAAACTTTCTACAGAATGCAATATTCGAAAATGATAGTTACCTTTTTATCTTTTCAGATTCTACTTTCAAACAGCAGTTAAAACATTAAAGTCAAGTCATTTGGACGGATTGAAATACACTTGAAATATCCAACAGGCGAGAAACAACGCAGTCATAATACCATTCTTGTAGCTTAAAGCTTTTTTGAGCCACTTGAAATAACTATCTATTCACTCCTCCAAGGACTCTGCTAAGCATCAAGTTATTTCTCAACTGCAGGCTCAGGTCAAACTCATATTTTTGTTAAATGGTGTATGCAATTCCCAACTTTTATACATAAAAAAGGCGATATAAGTTTGGGAATTCACTTTCTACAGTATTCTGTGGAATCGCTTGCTGAATGAGGAAATCTCAGGATGCATGTATAACAAAAGTGTAACATAAAAGGATAAGTTTAGTGTACCTAATAATATTGCAAGGGAACAAACTTTGCTCTCATTTTAGTTAGCAGTAGGATTAATAGTGCAACGCTGATTACCAATTTCACAGAGCTCTGGTTAAATTTTGACCTGCAAGAATACATTTCTTTACAGCCTCTAACTAAAAGCTGATTGCAGCGTAAAAGTTTACAGGTTTGTGAAATGCAAGACTTGCAGGAGCCTGCATGTTTTGTAACGCTACGACAGTAATTCAATGAAATTCCAAAAATATGGTGGTAAATTATAATTGGAGCGTGTTGACAGACTGTATGATAAACAATGCTCTTTTTCAAAATAAACATCCAAAGAAAACTGCGCAAGGAAATTACCACGAATTTCAATTATTTTTTCTTTGAACTTTGTTTACCTTAATTAAATATCTTAATTAAGCAGGCAATAATTTACATCATTAGGTTATTTACTACATTTCTACTATACTACAGATAACAGTAACATGTAAGGTTCAGTGACTTAGGTCCGAGAAACACTCACTTTTAGAAAAATTCTAAAAATAATACACAATTATTAAAATAATTGCTTTAATGGGTATGATTTTTTAAATTGCATGAAATAAGAGTGGAATTATGACATAATAGACGTAACAAAAGAGTGACTCATCAAAATAGAAAATTCTGTAAGAGCGAAAGGAACAAGTGAGAAAGCCGATAGTATTTTGAGGTCGATGGAGGCTTCTGTGATGTTGCAACAAATTCAAAAAGAACTGTAAACACTCCAGAATGGTTGTGGTCTTAATGGAGGATTGTCAGGAATGTTTCACTCACCACGATTGCACTGCAAAGTTTGCTCAACAAAGGATTGAAATCGATGTCAGTATTAACGAAGAGCTATCTTATCTATAACATAACTCCTTAAAGTTAAAATAAAACTATAATTAAAAGTAAAGTTTGATATATACGAATATTGATGTAGGCGTAAAGGCAATACGGTTCTGTCTGGTAAGCGATTATAGTCTCGATCTGGCCGCAGCCTCGCAAAAGTACGTCATCTTAAGTTTCATTGGTAGGGTTAAAAGTTCAGATAAACAGCGACCACGGCTGATGAAGTTGACCTCTAATCATTTATTGTTGATCAACGTGGTAACTGTTTAAAACAGCGTGGAGTTTTGCACTCAGGATGTCCGAAGTCAAAATTCATGCAGTTATGTGAATCAGCGTAAGACTCACTGACGTTCTCTAAAGAACCGGAGGAACTGACTGTGAGAAAATCAACCCAACCTTTCGTATGTAACCTGTCTATCAAACGAAGTAAAAACGAGGACTTTTCTAACCTGAAAGAACCGTATTACAGGAACATATTAACAATTTAGATACGTTACGAGGCTTTTCAAATCCTTTTGATGCTATTCTTAGTTCAAACGGATCAGAAACTGCTATAAACGGAGTTAATATTTTGAATTCATTTTTAATTAGACAAAGGAATATCACTTGATTCAACTTGTTAGTCATATGTGGCAACAGTACCTCAACAGCATTTTGTCTATTGACTAAAACTTTAAATTCTAAAGAGATACAAATTAGAGACCAGCCTTCAAAGCCACAGATTCTAGGAAACCACGTACATCATAGTATCAAGACGTTGCCACGAATAGCGGATAATGCAAGCACAACCAAGGATTTGTACATTTGAGATATAGATGGAGATTTAACCGAATGCAGAAAGGAATTCCCGATTGCTCAAAATAGATTAATATCTATACGTTCGTTGCTTAGTTATGCAAGATTTTGACTAAGTATCATAATAGGATTTTATTTTGTGGTTAAAGAGATTGTTTTAATTTGAACACACAGAAGTAGTGTAATATTTACCTCCTTCGCACTTGAAGTTTTAAAACATGAATTCAGCTTTACGCCTTTTACAATAACTGTATTAATGAAAGGCAGTGCTGCATATCCATCAATTTTGACCGCAATGCACTAACAGTTGTCCTAGCTAAGGGGTTGTATGATCATATGTTGTTGAATAGTTTGTTTGTTGTTTACAGGTAATGACTTGCTTACGTTATGCAAATATGGTTTACGTTTTAGTGAAAGCACTAACGGTCTTTAGAAGGAGGGGTCCCTGTGCCATAAAGTGATTTGGGGGCCCTTCAGTTTAAGGTTTTTTCTTCAGTGAGCTGTGCAGGGCTCCCAATCTCCATCGTAGGTGCGGGGCCCTGTGCCGCGCCACAGTCGGCACCCCCTAAACCCGGCAGTGAGTGAAAGTAATGGTGGCAGTAGAAGCAGCAGAGGTAGTTTATGTATTAGCAGAAGTGATAGTTGATGTAGTAGGGTCAGGGATAGAGTTACGTATATCAGTAGTATTATAATGTATAGTGGTGCTGGTAACGAGTTGTTAGATGCATTAGCTGAAAGTCCTTATAGTATGGTCCCAAGCCTTCCGATTCTGAGAATTTGTCTATACGTAGCTGACTTTTCGATTGATGCAAATATGGGTAGAACACAGTTGGCCTGCTCGTTTAACTCTTAGTAAGCTGTTACGAGATACACAAGATCTAATTATGATATGTCTCTATCAAAGGTGCTGTAGAGAGAATATGATATCAGGTAAGCAATGCAAAGCCTTCCTTGCTTTTACATTTATGCATGATTTAGCCTTTCATGATACTTAATGCTGCAAAAGGGATGCGTCAGTAATATATACACAAGGAGTTCTACAGTAGATTTCCAGTCCTGCAAATATTGAAATGTTGTAAATTTTGGTAGTTTTGTGGTGCTGTTTCCTTGAAAGAAGCACTTTTGTACTGCACCTTTATGTAAACAAAGTTATCGCAAAATCTGATTTTTTCTATAATTAGTAGATACAATTAAAACACCTACCTTGACACTTGAGCGTAAAAGTTAGTGATAAACGTCACCTTAAGTTAAACAATGCGTTGATCTCCTTAGAGAAATTTTGAAAGTCGAAGTAAAGAACCAACCACAAACACAACGACAGCATCAACAAGAAAAGTAACAATAGCAATTGCGATGTTGAAAAATAATGAACACCGTCTCCAGCTATTGTTTTAGCCTTAGTCTCAGAAAGTACGCCTCAGGTAGATGCTTATGCAAACGTTTGATGATGATTCTCTACCGTGGAGATTTTAATTTAAAAAAGCACGATACATAACGAATATGTTCATGCAAGTAAAGTGTAATTTATAAATCGAAACAACAAACAAAATTTGATCTAAGTTAATGTGCAAGATAGCAATTAAAGAAATTGTGCAAAATCTTTGAAAATTGAAATTTGCGAACATTATAATAGGCCGAAAGTCTTGTAGCTTCATTTCTAAAATCACTTTAGTATTTCGAGCCCATTTGCAACTCAAGATGTTCAGGAATAGGCCAACACCCACAATCTGTCACTAGTAACAATATTTTTTAAAAATGGTGGACACGTCTATATAATCTTTTCCTTCTTCTTCCCATATTTCTCTTTCAGTTATCACATCAAATGAAATAGTCAATCACGGAATGCCACTACTATCTGTCTTTAGTCACCAAAAGGATGTTACCTACTGGTATGCTCTACTTCAGTCTTTTATTCGTTTATTTAAACTGAACAGCCAAGGAATCCGTCAACAACCCCTAGACCCTCTTTTCTTTGATTGTTTCACTCACCTCAGGGGCTCTCAAGTCCATTCTGTTGCAAAAGATGCCCCATAAATCACTACAAATCCTTAAAATTTACTACATCCTGCAATAAAAACGGCTAGGCTTTTTTGCCCAAAGCAGCAAAGCTTATTTTTATGGTTCCTTAAGGGTTGTTGACCAATGTCCCCTCCCCTTGCAAGCTTCAGTTAGGTCAGGATGCGCATAGTAGTTCAAGAGTCTCAAATTATTCCGAATGTTAAGAAATATAATTCTCAAGATGTTCTCCAACTATTGAAAATACTGATATGGCAAGTGTAAGCTATTTTTAAATCTCTCTCGTGCATCTTGAACTCAGCGTGATGGTGCTTTTTAGGTAATTGAATGCAGACACTTGATTATTGGTCTGATCCTTCATTTTAAAACTGTCACCACTGGGTGTAAACCTAGAACAAGGGAAGCTCAGAGGATCAAATCCATTTCAATTATTGAATATTAGATGGTTTAAGAATAAGTAAAGTGTCTTTTATCGATAAGCTATTGAAATTTGAAAAGTTGAAATGAAGGATGGTACCATATATAATGTAATTTGCGAAGCCTAAAATCGGGGCATGTAGCTGACCAATTTGTCTGTGCCATGTCAAAAATATCATCCCTTATCTTTCTGGTAATTTATATCTGGCTTACTTTAAATATTTTCTACAACATTGATCTAGTTGATTATCCGTCAGCGAGAGTGCTCAAGGCATAAATGAAGAGTAATTTAGGAACGAAAAATCTCTAAAGGAATTAAATAGGTATTTGCTACTGCGAGTTTTACGTTATTGCGATCTTCAGGCAAATTCTATGTATTCATATAATTGCCCGAAGATTATAATAGCGTGAAATTTGAAGTAACAAATCCCAAGTTTGATTCTTTTGGAGATTCTTCATTCTTTAATATTTTCTATGTGTGCGATGACAAGTTTCGTAGCCATAGAAGAAGAGTTTCAAAATTTATAAATTCAACTCAAATACGCTGTAAGATAGGAAAACCTACATACGAAAATGTGACAGAAAGTTTGCCAAGGTTACAACTGGTACCTAAACTGTATGAAATTGCGCTATTGTACCTATTGGAACTTTGTCTTTGTAAATACAGACAGTTCTATCATCCACCAAAAGTAAGGAAACTCAATAAAGATAATCAACCAAAGGAAAGATATTACTGATATCTTCGTTATAGAGATCAGGGCTTCCCCCTTCGCCATTGTAAAGTTTCTCAAAATAAACTTAGTGAAACAAGATATAAAAATAGTTGTAAGTACTTGACTTGAAAGCGGAAAATCTAGAGATTAAAAAGGAACCTTATTTTGGCATGACTGTGGGCAAGTAGAGTTTATTGTCAAAATTTGGAAAATGGGTGCGCCAATACTGTATACAAGGGACGTTTTTGAATATCGCTACCATTATACTATCGTAGTAAAAATGTACTACCATTTTGCACAGTTGTCGCTTGGGCTTTTGAATTTGCTAGTCTGTACTTGAATGACCTAAAACTTTTACTGCCAATTAAAGTAAATTTAGTTCTATCTAGAAGAGACGGGTTGTATAGAGTTTAGTTCTAACCTACTTGATTAAATTCCAATTATTGTGCATAGTAAAATCCAGTTCTTAGTACACAGAGTAAAGGAAAAAGCAGAAGGGATAGTAGAAGACACAGCTATTACCAGATTTCTTTAGCGCATAACACCAAAAATACACTGTAAACAAGGCTAGTGATTTTTGCCATTGACGTCACACGTAAATAGACAGCTAGATGGACTGGCTTTGTGACTCGTTATGGAAGCAACTCAACGGAATGTGAAATGGGATACTTATGTATTTATTGATTCACTTTCAGATTTTGTAGAAAATACTAGATTTACAGATGTCTATATCATGTATTGTTATTGCGTATAGGACCAGGTTAAAACTTGTTAATATTCGTTCTTTTGCTAAGTGCAGTTATTTCTTTATCTCCTTAGTTTTTTATTGAGTACAAGTATGGTTCAATTCATGTGATGTGCTGTTATTCATTGTTTTATTTATAATCCTACTTTGCCACAAACCTTTGAGTGGATGGGACTAAATACTAAAGAATAAGACGTCGTCTCTAGTTACGAAACATGAAGGAAAAGCCGTTTGAGGTCAATGTTGGACATTCTAGAAACATTAAGCTGTATCTTACCATGAATTGCTCTTCCATCACTCTACTTGATGCGATCACTGCTGCATCGTACAAATACGGAACCAAAAACTAGAAGGGTGCTTAGGTTTCCCTCTGCCAAGTGGTAGTAAATGAACGTGCTTTTCAAACTTACAAGACTTTGAAAAACACTTTTTAAAGTTTATCAATTTATTAAAATATTTTTCTACACAAGAAAAGCAATACGCGCTATATGGGATGCATACTCTTATAAATAATGCAATCGTACTATAGATAAACCAGAAATTGAGCAGAACAAGAACAAGTGCTGACAGATAAGAAACCAGGAAGAGGGCAAATTTCAACTGCATCTGAGAGTTCCAGGAAAGCAGACACAATGTCGTCAAAGCAAAGCTCAAACAAAGGGTGCTGGTAAGAATTTCAAATTTATCGTGGTAAGGGGACAAAAGTTACTGCCCTTCGTTTACTAATATGTATTAAATAAAAACCACAAATAATGCATACGCTGGTGCCTTTTTGATTTCTCTATTCTTGCCTTTCTAGTTCGCCTTACTTTTGTTATATCCAACATTTTTCTTACAATTTTAGAAACACTACTTACACAAATTTGCAAGTATGAGGAATACAGTTGAAAATAATTCTAGAATATAAAAGGATTCGAAGCGTTCTTACTAAAACAGAAAAGTCCTACGTAGTTTTAGTTACGAGTAATGAATACAAGTGCCGATTATATTGCCTTTATTTAAAGTTTTGGAACTTTCCCGGGTTAGTATTAGAGTAAATTATGGTAGTAGTTGCACAATGTATACAATTGAGGTTCTCCATTTCATGGATTACTGAGACGTGAGAAGTAGTGATTTACTAGATTTTATCTACCTAAAACTGTTGAACTTTATCAAATACTTTCACCTTGATTATCCATATCATCAATTGATAACGTGTTCATTCCATATTTTTCACATTAAAAGTGCAACCTTTGTTGCTTCCTCCTCAAGTCGTCCAACCTTCCATCCTCCAACCTTCATTATAAATTTCAGCTCGAGCCCCTGAGTTATAGATAATACAATCATTTTTGGAATGCGTGGGTCACGGGTTTGAGTCCCGTCGGTGATATACTTTTCTATTTCTCTAGCATTTATTTAACTTATCCCTTCACATCCCCTCTTCCCAAAAATATGTTACAACTTTCAGTAGGCTATGGAGAGCATGATTTGCCTTCCATGGCCAAGTCAAATGGCGAATAGAGGCTGCTTTCCGAAATTGCGTAGAGCTGCATGTCGATGTCCTCCTGTAAAGTATTTGGGGGTAATGTTCCTACTACAGAAATACATCATGCCATCAACGGGGGTCACCTAACTCAGTTGGTGGAGCGCAAGCCACGAATATGTGAGTCGGGGGTTCGAATCCCATTGGTGACATACGTTCCTATTTCTGTATCAAATTTACCATTGATAACATGTTTCGGT
>JAAAKL020012351.1:0-13082 GCA_010016065.2 Carybdea cf. marsupialis auct. non (Linnaeus, 1758)
AAGTGTATTCATGACAATATGTAAATATGTATACATGTTATGTATGCATGTTATGTAAGTATTTATGAAAATAAAAAAGCAAAAAAGTAACTATTTAAAGGACAAAACAAATTACATTGCATCACTAAATATAAAACACCCTATATCTTCGAATGGTAGGGATAGAATTAAAAGGTTAAAATTGACCTTGTTTCCATAATGGTCCCCTTATAGTGTTGTTACCCATCACATCAAAATGGAGTATTAAAAAAGAATGCTTCAAAAAGGTTTTTGTCAATTCTGTATGATATCAACAATATTGACATGGATATTCTTCTTTCAGTATGAGTTTGTAAAAAAAGTCATCCTTTCCTTGAGTTTAAAATTGCTAGGTGCTGTGAGATCCACAGAAAATTATTCCCGATATTAGATGCTAGATATTAGATAACCTTCTGGTCCAAGATGCTTTCACAAAGGGGCACAGCCTATTTTTAGAGTTACGTGTAATTCTGCTCTGCTTCACTTGAAATAACAACTCTATCATAGATAGCCTCTGTTTTGCTAACAAAGACTTTTTTACAACGCACTGCTCACCTCTTTCTTTTGCAAGTAGCCATTATATGCCCTGAAAATATGTGTTTAAGATTTGAACAAGACTGAAGGAGTTAACTGTATCCTTCTTTTTAACCTCAAACATTGAAGGTGGATACCAGGTACTACAAGCATAGTAGGAATGGGGCTGTATTAAGGCATTGTAGAGCAGCCTAGGCTAGTATCAAGACAATCTTGTCATCTACACACACATTTTAGTTTTCCATCTATTTTGCCAAGTACTTTCGTGACCAGTGAAGCCAGATGCCCGATACCTTTAGTGCAATATAAGTTACAATTATTGGGGTTAAATGTATATACATAGTATACAGTTGGCATGCATGCCAAATGTAATAAGAGTAATCCCATCAAATAACAATACGGCTAGAATACGACCCAATTTAGCATGGTCTATGATTAACAAACGAGCAAAGCCCTGTTATCTAATACTAGGTTGAAACCAGGCATATGACTTGGAATATAAATTTGTTGAAGAGCAATGCCAACAGTGCATGAAAAGAAGACAAAATTTAGTGCTTGAATTGAATCACAAGGTTTAAAAATGCTAGTTGGTATTCGGCTACGATCTGTATCTGCATAAGTTACACTGACTTATCCGAAAACTGAAGCGGTAATGATTATATTACTTGAATATCTGCATACCTGTGACTGTACTAGCTAAGCATTTACCGGTATAGATTCTTCCAAGCAAAGAAAGACCTCTTGAAAGCGCCATTACAGTCCATTTGGTTTCTACCTCGTATTGAAGGTTTTAGAAAGTAAAAATTGATGCAGCCTCGTAATCACTCGTTATGAAATCTCATTCTGCAAGCTTATCTAACATAACTCACAATGTTGCATGTGTTCAACATATCATAGTTGTTCAAAGCTATAGTCTGTTACTTGAAGACTAACGTAACCGATAGTCAAGGTATATACATTATTTAAGGATTACTCTTTAGAAGATAACACCAAGGACTTCGAGTGTAAAGCAGAGGCTACGTAGTTCAATTTTCACCTGTATTGTACATAGGTGATAGTGGACGACATCGAATTCTGCTGCCATTGCCTTGGTGCATAACAGGAAATTAATAAGAGTATGACTGAAAGGAAGGAAAGAGATTTCTCCATACCTCCACCACCAATAAGACGTTCTGAAGAATCGAAGTTCTGGAGGAAGGTTAAAGAGAATCCATTCGTCCCAATCGGTAGGTGTGTACGCACCGTATGTTTATCAAGGCCTGTATAGCTGTAGGCGCGTATTGTATTAATAAATAGTAAATGTGTAGGGTAAATAGGCTAGACATGATTTGATTCTCTTTAATGTTGTGTATAGGCCTACATGTTGGCGTTGTCAGGTTGGACAGTCTGTTTACCAGGAATCTATAAAGGTAATATGTTACTAATATCTACTATACTACGAAGGCACCTTGGATCCAAGATACAAATGTAAATATTTTTAGCCTGGATTAATTGGCCCTATAAATAAATAAATATATATAAATAAATATATATAAAAAAAATATATATATATATATATATTTTTTTTTTTTTAAAGAAAAAAAAAAGAACAGACTAAAACATTCTGTAGTTGAGAGATGAAAAGACATATATTTACCAACAAGTATTGATACTGTTGCTATAGTGCTCAATACAATACAACAAAGTAGAAGCTAATACTACAAAGCAGTGGTAAAAAAGGAAGAGCGAAATCCTCCGCCTGAGGAACGTCAGCAGACAGGACATAAAACCTAAAGTAACTGTGGTATTTCGCTTTTTCTTTTTACCTCAGCTTTGTAGTATATATATATGATGAGTGGCCTGAAGAAGAGATAAAAATCTCAAAAGCTTGTCAGCTTTTAACCAGTTGTTGTTTTTACTGTCTTCTTATATATTTTTACAATGGTTTTAGCTCTGCTGTTTTAAGGAATTATATATATATAATTCAATAAACATGAAGTGCTTATGGTGCTGGCAGGGATCGAACCCAGGATCTCCCGCAGTGGAAGTGAAGACTCAATAGTGCAATAGTAAAGTTGACAATCCAGGAAGTCGATCCAGAATTCTTACCACCACCAGTTTAGAACCTAAGTTTTTGTTTTGCTATCAGCTTCATCAGTGTCATTTCATATATATATAAGTACTTCTAAGGCAAATATACAAGCAATTGTACGTGCTCTATAACTGTTGTGCATAAGTTTTATTACATAGTGCCTTTCCTTATATCAACCCAATAGACAAGTTGTGCATTTGTAAGTCTCTGTTGCTAAATATAGTCTGTGACATCATGACCTGCCATGAGGACTGGGCAAGCATTGAAGATCTCATGGCAAGTTCTTAAAGAGAATAGCAAGCTGTGCACTCGTTGCTCCTCAAAATTTGTACTTTATTCCGTGGTTTAATTGTCATGGTTCACAAACATTGATGTTAAGGGACCTGTAGGAAGTAGCCACAAGGTATTTACGAAGGATGTTACATTGGTGGCCAACATCATAATTGTAAGCATCGTTTGGTGGAATTTAGGTATAGCCAGGACAGTAATCTGATAGGCATAATATATTCATAAATCAATAGCTTTTGATGAGTATAATACGAATATTACTCCACATCTGAAAAATGTGCAATTTACAGGGAGTATTCCCCACCACCTGCAAATATCAGTCATGGAATATTCTGCAATTTATAATGGTGAAACCCAAAGTGATAATATTTACTTATAACTTATGTGCATCTTATGTGCTTATCCCCCATTTTTTTAAAATGAGGTTTTGTCATGATAGTATTTTTTGTTGTGAAGGTTGTTCCGTGCACCCTTCAAGCTAGTTTTACCAAGAATGGGCCAAGCTTTAAAGCATTATGTAAGTCAGCTCTAAACTAATGAGTGTGCTCACACTGCAAACTTGAAGCACCTTTACTGTAAAATAAATTAATATAGGTGGGCTTTTCTTCTGTGAACAGTATTTTAAATCACTCAACCAAGCTATTCAATTCTTCATGATCATACTTAATTTAAAGCAGAAAAATAGTGGTCATTAGCACTTGTTTCTTTATATTATTCTACAAAGGTTGATCTTGGTTAGTTGATGATTGAGTGTGATATCCTTCCAGCTGTTTTCAAGGATGAAAAGTCAATTTGCTTCAATGATGGTTATAGGTCATTTAAAAGGGCTACAACAACAATGATCAATAATTCCCAATATCACAAAAGATTTCTAAACTGCTTTTAGTGAACCCAGCTACCACAGCCACTGCTGAACAAAACTTTCTGCTTACACAACAGATTAAAACATGACTTTCGTTCAAAAAGGTTACCTTGAAGATTTAACTCATTGGCAATCCCCCCTCCCCATAGAGAGTTAACTTGTGCTTTTAATCTTCAGAATGTTGCAGATGTATTTACAAGCACAGAAAAGAGCAGAAAACTAAATTTCCATCAATTTTAATTTATCATGTTCTATGAATCTAATGTTTATTGTTATGATGATCATCACTGAGAAAGTGCTGTTTTAGCTGTCTATGACACCCTGGAAACCAAGCATTTTCTTCTTTGCTCAACCATGGTGGGCTACAGGGTTCTTTAGAATCTTTCCCCCTCCTTAAATTTTGTGGGATGCCCCTGCACAAAATACCCCCAAGAATTCACACCATCAGCAGAAACAACTTGACGTGTCATGAACCTGATTGACAAGTAAATGTTTTCATTTGTGTTTTTAACTTTAAAATCATAAATTTTCTGTGCTTTCTATTTACTAGTGGTCTGTGATGTCCCTAGTTACTTCCATGAAAATTGCATATTTTTTTCAGATTTTGATTCATATTCCCAGTAGACTCTCATTGATAATAATAGTCTACTCAACAAGACCTATTGAATGATGCATAGATCATTTGTGTAGATTACTGTGTCTTCCATACTTCAACTCCACTGGACAACATACCTTTGTACCATGTCTGGCTGGTCCAGTTGACCTCACACCCCTGCATTGCCAGTACGGTTGCAATTGTGCCACTGAATACTCCTCTACATGGGTTAAAATGAGACATAGAAAATTAGACATTTATAATCATACAGCTGGCTGCTGACAGCACCACAAAGTTGTGAACATTGTTCAAAGTTTGCCCTGTCAAGCAATGCCTCACTATTTTTGAAGTCACATGGTGTTTAAGTTGAAGCTCAAGAGAATCTCATGTTGATTTACTATGCAACACAAAATGGCATTTATATTGCACAATTTTCAACAGTATACCCCAAGGAGGTTCATCCTATAATGTTATATCCCCCAATAAACTAATTCAGCTCAAGAAGCCACCTAACTTTCTTGCAAGGTTATGTTCTGAGGGGAATGCTTAGTATAATGGCAGTAGAGTGATCCAGCTTCTCAACACAAGTTAAAAGTCCTGTGCCATAATGAGGAAAAATGACATATTTCTTTAATGCAGAGTAGCAAAAGTAACTATTTGCACTATTTACATCTTTTATCTTCTTAACGTGTCTCATTTCATTTGTTTCAGGAATGGCTGCCACTGTTTTTGCCCTTGGGTTGGGTTTGTTCCACTTTAACAGAGGTGATGCCAAGATGCAACAGAAAATGATGAGAGCACGTGTTATTGCACAAGGTTCAACAGTGTTGTTCCTAGTTGCCGGAATTGCTATTGGAATGATAAAACAAAATGACAATGAGACATGAGTAGTAATGTATAAGCATAATGAAGCTGTTGTATTGTACTGATGCTTTGATTATCTTTTGTAATGTGGTCTGCTGCTTGAATAAAACTGTAATCATATATAATGGTATGCCCAGTGATGATGGCATCACTTGCTGCAAATATATGAAATGTATGGAAGCCAAGCCATTTGTGTTTGACATCCTTTAGTTTCTTTCAAGTCTTGTATATTTTTTCTGCTCAAATACTGTTTGTTTTCAGCCTGGATCTTCTTTCCTTTATATTTGAAAAAATGACATTTTGGAATCACCCCAAAATTATTTAGCAAAATGTGGAAAGTCACCTCCAATATTTTCTAGTGCTAGTTTACTTTAATCTTTAATTTTTCCCATGGCACTGTAAGAGGTAAAAGTTAATGATGGTATCAGTATTATCAATATATGCTCAAAAAATTGTTAGGAAAAGAGATAATTGTCATATTTTACATTGTACTGAGATATCACTCCTTTGGTTGTAATATACACCATCATCAAAGTTGATCTAAAAAGATTTTCAACTGTGATATATCTTTTTTTAGAAGGGAAGATTTCTTTCCTATAAAATATTCAGTTAAAATTCTCCCCATCAATTAATAAGAAGAAAAGTTATGGTACTATTATTCCCTTATTTTACCACTTTTCTATCGATAAAACTGACCTTTTCCACCTAGAAAATGGAAAGCAAATTGTTATTCATGCGTTACGCCCCTAAACAAAGACCCTTCCATACCTCAGACTACACTTTTTTTAAGCTTCTTTTACACTGACTTCTGTTAATCTGTCCAACTTATCTCCATAGTATCATTAATGTATGGTTCTCAACAGTATCATAGTTGATAGGACTACGTCATGTATCAGTCTCATATCTTGTATGTATTAATGAACAAAACATGAAAATCATGTATAGCAATAAAACAGTGTAGACGGTATATAGCCTTAGATAGAAATATAAATTGTTCTATCTTAAAGATCAGAGTAAATTATGCATTAGTTGCTACTTCCATGTTGTTATTGTTAAAAATATGCATGTAAATTTATGAAAGAAAAAGACCTGTAGAAAAAAACTGGTGCAAAGTGATAATGTCCAATTATATTTGTACTTAGTGCAGATTGACGATTGTTAGTATGCTACACTTCTTGTTATAATCTAGGATTTTTGAGTGTTGTATATTGTTTTTTTTGTTTGTTTGTTTTTTATCCTTATTAACGTCTTTTATCTCTCATTTTGCATGAGACAAGCCTACTTTCATGGGGCTTGTTTTGAGCATTGAACACTTTAAGACTGGATGCCTTTCCTAACATCACTGGTGAACTTTACTGGGATTGAAGCCTGACCCTCTTGATGAAAAGGCCAGGATCTTATTCACTAGGCTACGGTAGATGTATACCGGCTGGAATACCTTAACACTTTTTAGGACAGCATAGGCATACATCCTTTCATGCACACAGCCTACATATCCCACCTTAACACTGCTACCAATGTAGTTCTCCAGCAATGTACAAACCACATTATGCAAAATTCTGTATCATGCTATAAGAGTTCTAAAGGTAAAGTTTAATTGGATTTAAACAGCGATGATTTGCACAATTAAGCCTAGGAACCGCCTATTAGTCCCCATTGAGCCCCCATAGAGGCGACAGTTCTACTTACTTCTACACTTACGCACAGGTTCTTTTAACTTAATTCCAGTTTTAAAACCTGTGGTCCAACAGACGTAAAACAGAGGGTCCAGATTCTTCTTCATATCTTGTAAGGTGAAAATTGTACTTTCTCTTGACATGGCCCTAAATTGAGGAACATTTCTAACGCGGCGCTAATTCTTGAACGTTCTAGCTGAGCGTTACTAATGTGGGCATTACTTTGCACTAGTTCATTGATCGTAGTAGATACAACACAGAATTTAGATCACAAAAGAACATACATCTTTCCTCCGCCAATCATAAAAGGATTATTTATTTTGGCCGACTGGTCACAAAAATCGTCGTAAATGAAGGAAGAAAACTTTTTTCGAAGAATTTTTCTGATAGGAGAGCACTGGAGTATGCCTACTAGGTACCGTAAGCGATAATGAATTTTTTGTTCAAGGTAATGTTCGAGTTTTGTACCAAGACAAGACTTATCAGAGCCAAAGATAAAATATTATTCCCTTGTTTGGTAGCTACGATCAGATTTGCGATAGGAATGGGTGCAACTCCTTAAATTTAACCACTTTCCCACCCTCTGTAGTTTTTCCATCGACCCTACAGAGATCAAGACGAAGTATACCTTGGCACCATTGCCAGTGTTTACACTAAGCTCTGCCTGTGGGTGGATACCTGCCCGAAGAGAAAGCTGCGCAATAAAAAAGAAGGATTTCTGCCTCCAATGAACTTGACAATGTAGCGTTGATCGAGTGAAGTCCTATAATAGAATTTCGCTGTTCACGTATGTATGTGTCTGAAGTACAGGTCTGGATAGGTCTCTAGGACATTCGCGAGCCACTGACTCTTTTTCTTTCGCTAGCTGTCATGCCAGTTAAGCGCACGTCTAATGCCTAGAAATCAAAAGTTGTTTCGTGGTCAAGTTTAAGGCATACGTAAAAATTAAGGGAATATTGCCAATTACCTAAAATCGAACTACGTTCCATCGATGTTTATCACAAATGATCACTGTTCAGATTTAATAAGGCCTCTTGAAACTTTTCCAAAATGTTGATTACCCGGACAGAACACCATACCTAAAATAGTTCTACTCATTTGCATAAGTATTAATCTACTTCTTCACCGAAAACAAATATGACATATAGTTTATGAGAAACAAAGGATTGCAAAGGATTCCCCAATATAGTCCTAAGTCCAAAGTTATCTGCCAACCAAAAATATAATCGTTAAGCACTATCTATAACAGGCTGTATTCTATAGATTGATCTTCAGAAGAGAGTGAGACAAGGATTTGCTGTATCTTATAAACCTTTTCCAAAGCTAGGGAAGGCACCTGCAATAGGGGACAGTACTTGAGAAGTCATCATAATGGACAGAAACGTCACACATTTTCTTTTCCTTAGTATGGGAGTGCGCCGTGCTCTGTATTAGAACATTTTCTCCCTGAGCGATATTTTTTGGCTTGACTAAGTGTGTAGGAGCCACCAGTTACCACGAAAAATGGTTCTTACTCGGTAGGAAAGACAAAGGTTTGTCACAAGAGAGGGATAATCACATTTAAGGGGGTAGCGTTGTGTCATAAAGGGCATGTCTTGTTACAAAATGCATTGTGAATAACAACAGGGATTTAAAATACTTGGTATGCTAAAAGCCAAACATTTCTTTCAGATGTCGTTATTTAAGCGGTACTTCATCTGAAGAGCAATTTGAAGCTTATTGCACTTTCTAACTTTTTCTCATTTTTACTTTCAGCAAAATCTCTGAGCAACTGGAATACCTGGCGTACTTTATGACAGGGTACCATCTAATGCCTATATATGATCTACTACTCAACTACATTTCTATCTCCTGATGTAAACGCAATGATAGCGTAAATAAATTATTTTTTTGTTGATTTGTAAGGCCATTTTATCTGAGTTTGAGAGGTTATAAAGAGGCGATGTAGGCTACATCTTTCAAATATCATCAACAAATTTGAATTAGATAGGTTAAACAACTTTATTTCATTTGAAGAAGTTCACTCTCTTTTTATACCAGAAAGATAACTTTGGTTGTGATGAGTAGAGAAAGGAATACATAGAACTTATGATAATAGTCTTGTGACTTCAGAAACGTGTTAAATGAAGAAAATAACCAAGAAAGTTGCCGATAGTTTTGCCGGTTGACAATACAGCAAAGCAATACAGAAATTTTTTTCTCCGTGAAACGAAAATGTGCTTTGAACTCCAAATCGTCTCGTAAGACAAAAAAGTATATCCTTTCCTTAAAGCAAATCCTAATTCATTGAGAAGACCATCATTTACAACCAGGGGCAGCAACTCGAGCGTATTTGAGAAATTAAAGGGCCAAAATGAACAGTTAAGTGACCTCGCGACTAGACCTAAATCTGCTCAATTAAGTCAGGCATTTAGGTTCTTCGCACCTAAGTGAGTGACGTGAGCACCTAAGTTGAAGGTCAACGAGAAACCCACTTAATTTTAGGTGCTCACCTATACTTAAGGTTAGGTGGTCTCCTAGAACTTAGGGACAACCGGAAAACCGGACCCAGGCCTCTAAGGCATCACGGTTTATGGATAGGGCCTACTTTCTCAAAATTCCATGGTTATAAAAAATAGTAAACCTACTCTAAAAACGTAAAGTTCGAGCATCTGCTTTCACTCAGCAAAAATATGCATCCATTTTTAAGCAAAAACCGTACGATTCTCTATGGTAGTTGCAAAAAGTTCAACGGCAATTTTCACTTTGTACTTCGTTTTATCTCCCATCTAAAAGATTTAGTGAATAAATGACTTTCATCATTTCCCCCTATCGATGGTATGGGAGTTAAAAATTATTTCTTCTCCTTCCTCGCATGTTAATATAATTTTTTAAAAGCAACTTAAATTGTATATGTTGCGAGTGTATAACAAGAGACTCACAGAGTACTATGGCCAAAAAGTCAATGCTCATACTGCAAAAGTTTCAAGGAACTGCACGGAGGCCGAAGAACCGAAGCCGACCTACCTCTGATAATTAAACATTAGGCAGGAAATTAGGCTAAACGGAAAAGTAGCACTATATTTAGTTCTACATTTCCGTTTAGCCTGATTTCTTGTCTAATGTTTAGTATATTGAACATCAGTCTATGTTTCCTTTTTTGATCCGTAACTGTGCTCAGCTTGGTACATCCGTTTTGGATTCTCTTATGCTTTGCTTAAACTACCTCTGATCCATTACGAGATTAGTATTTCAATATGGCTGATTTGCTCTACTAAACGCTATTTTAAATAGTTTAGGGACAGAAACTCCCTCCCGAAATGTTCTCGTATAAGTAGTCGCTTTGTTTTACAACCCTTTTAGCAATGGTATAAATTGTTTATTGTATAATGTATGTAGATTGACATTGGAAGACATGTAGTAGATCACTTGAGATGGCAAAGCAAAACCCAGTCGCCTCTATATCAGGTTACGCTTTCGCAAGCATTGTCCATGAAGCCAGTAAATCATGGAATGACTCGGTGAGTAGCATTTACCTCGTCCTTATTACGTTTTCGAAGCATTCAAGCATATGGCCTGATAGGTCAGCACTATTGTAGTAGGTTACACACATAACGTATTTGACCGAAGACGGTAGCTGTCAAGTTTGTCGTACAGTAACGTAAGCTCGCTCATGATATGACATGATTGAGAGCATCTAGCTAGAGTGCGGTACGGTATTGCTTGTAATTATTTTGTGTACCGTTTTAGAACGTATTCATATCGGAATAAATAATTCAGTAAACGGAACAAGACCATTCGGCATACAGGCACTAGGGTCTTATATGCATTTTATACCCATTACGGTATCAATTAATTCAGAGGCCCAGCCTACTGTTTAGGCCTACACAATAGTTCTGACGTCAATCTCCAGGAATAGGCTGTTCTATTTAGCTAGGTAGTTTTACTTGAGGATCCTAAATGTGGGTTAATGTTGAACATACTAAATTGCCACACCTCATCAGATCAAATTTCATAAATCAAAAGGGCAACCCTCCTTAGGTTAAAAGTTCCTAATAGCAGAAAGTAGCAAAGTAGTCCACACTAGCACATGCCTATTACATTATAGTACAACTTCCAGAGAAAGAATGTCAAGATGGGCTCTCAGAGCATCCATTTGAATTATGCTGCTATGCTTAGAGGATCATATTTTCCTGACTATGGAATTGTCATTTGTCAGCTTGTGTCTTCTGTACCAATTGCCTTGGTTTCACTTACATGAAGTGACCAAACACCAGCACTAGCAGTGGAGAAAAGGTCTGGTTATTGCAGTTTTTGCACATTTATGAGCAATGTACTTTCAACCTACCTTCGAAACCTGACAAGCATATGTGAACCCAGTGTAGAGCAGTAGAATGATTTGCTACACTACACTGGCATTTACTGGAGCCATGTTTGCAATGAAGGTTTTTGCCATTTGACATGTAAATCTCTTGACTCAATGTTGCCTTGGCTTCTCATATTACAAGTTTGTTCAGCAGTTTCTCTGAGGAGTTGGTAATTACAGCTAGGTCATTGGCATACAGGCTCTTATATAGAACTACATCTCCACTTAACATCACTCTGTTTTTGTTTTCATATGTTCTGACATGCTGTAAATGCTCACCTCCTATTCCTGTCCAGCACATTGTCCAACCAATCCTATCATGCTGCAGTGTGCCCAAGGGTGGAAAAAAAATTCGGGAGAGAGAGGAATTTATTGTCTGAAAACTTAAAGGTATGTTCTTGAATGATCTGGACCAGAACATTGACACCTTTCTTTCAAAGACGTAAGAGGAGACCATGGTCACTCAATCATACTATGCTCATCATAAGAATCAGTCAAAGCAGAGGAACACAAACTGTTCAGTTGTATCTGTCATTCCATGATTGACCAGAAGACCCCCATTAGGTTGCCATTTCAGGGGCTCATTTGTAACAAGAGCCTCCAGACTCATGATAAGGCTACTAAAATAGATTGCAAAGATGCTAAAATTAGTTTTACAAATACGTGACATTTAACCTTCTTTAGTTAACTTAAATCTCAATGGCCAGGTCACCTCATTTGTATTGAATTGGTGTCCAAACTCTTTCTTGAGATTTGAGCATCTGGTCAAAGTCTCTAATAATATAGTGCAAACCTATAGACAAATTGTCCATGACATTAAAATTCCATCTCTATAACTGAAAGGAAACAATACATATCATAAATTGTTTTTGTGACAAAATCTACTTAGATGTATCTTTCCTACAATGTATTTTACTTAACTATGAAACATGATAGCATGCACTGTATTTCCTCTGATAAGTGGCCTGGGACTTATTCAAGGGAAGCACTTGTTTAAAATATCGAAAAATAGAGCAAAGTATTTTAAATAAGAGGTAACTCTGTAGAAGTAAGAACTTATTTATTCTATATCTGTTCATCCTCTCATTATCCATATTGATGACATTAATGGCCACAGCTTCTTCAACATCTCATTTGATAAATGGCATTAATTCTTTAAGAAGAACTGGAAACTGAGAGACTTGCTGTTGTTAACGTAGAAAGGATAAGAAGCAGGATATGTGCTTGATGCCCGAATCATTGTTATTTATGAATTATGGGAGCTGAAAATTTGTTTATAATAGATATAGATTTGCCAAAAAATCTCATCAATTTGCTCTGTCTGAAGGGAAATTTGGGATGATGGAGGTTTGTGCTTCTTCATGGGGTGCACTTAATTGCAAAGCTAAAATGAAGAAGAGGCACTTGTTCAAGGGGGTTCTTATTCAAGGGAAGGCACTTATTTAAGGAACTATGGTATCACTATTTGATTATTGCCATTATCCTTACCCCTGCCTCCAATGTAATTTGTGCTGACCAAACATTTTGAAATACTGTTTGCTCCATATGCATGAGAATTTGGCAAAATAATTTCCCCTATATGTAGAAGGAGCTAGACGCCTATGAAAATACCTAAGTTACGAAGGCTTTGTTTGTATCTCACTAGGAACCTCATTGATTTTATTGTACAACTTTTGATTACACACAGGAAGGACTTTTATTTGGAGAAGTGACTACATCAACTGTGTCTTGATGGCCATTAATGTCACAAAGCCTCTATGACCTCACCTTTTACACTATTCAGATATTTCTCTAAATATGAAGTCATTTGCACTCTGAAGATACGGTTG
>JAAAKL020012352.1:0-13082 GCA_010016065.2 Carybdea cf. marsupialis auct. non (Linnaeus, 1758)
CCATACAAAAATCCATCAGATTTCCAGTTCAGTGGCCCAAACAATTATTTTTAAAGATACTTACCAAAAATTTGATACAAGGGCAACCAGCTTTGATAAAAACTGGTAAAATCTAGTAAAAACTATAACAAAACATACACACTCAAACATAAAATACAACCAGAAACATCCTGCTCCTATTCCCAAAAATGACTGCTCTGAAATGAGCTAATATAGCATGCACACAGCTTACTAGCCAATAGATCCATTACCAAAAACAATGAGGTCATGCCCTCAGAGAAGCCAGGGCAATGCTCCTGTTGGTATTTGACCATAGATGGTCTATGGGAGCTTAATATTATGATACTTATTTGACAATAAATAGATTAATATCAATGGAAACTTATATGGAACTTTTTATCTAGTTTTTAAAAAAAATCTCTAGTCCTGCCAAGCAGGGCAAGCAGGATCTCTAGCTAGCTACGCTACTGGAAATATGTAAGTTCGATCCAAGGAGTAAAAAGAATGAGTAAACCACCACTGCAATGCGTCTAACACCAAAAATGGTCCTTTACTGTCTTGCATCAATCAAATAGCACACCTATTGGCAATACATTCCACGAGGATATGTAATCACCACAGTGTAGGGGCCTACATACTTTAATCCCTATTGTACGGTAGTTACCTTGAGGCATATATTATACAGACTATACATATCTACCTATTGATTTATGGTCATCAAAACCTGCGTAAAACGCTTAATAAATGGTTGGTTACCATAATATGATAACTCTGTGTGTAACATAAAAGAGACAGGGCCTATAAATCATTACGTCAAACTTCGAGGTGTTTTTCTCGTGATATTCTAGTCTTACCTCCGACAAACAGAGTTAATACAGGGGCTCTTTTTTCTCCAGAGTAGTACTTATGAAAACTCTGCATCTGGCGGTATTTCGGTGGTACTGCCATTGTCACAAGGTCGTCTGGATTTCGCACTGCCTGAAAATCGCCACAGCATATCAACAGATCAATCTTTATATTTTGCTTGTGCTCGATGTGCGCCAACGTTTCATAAATCTTATCTAATTCCCCATGACAACATCCCTCTACTGCTATCTTCATGACTAATAATCCCGAATCTTGTTGATATAAAATCAATTGACATGAAATGATCAAGAACTGTTTCGATTCTTTTTGGTCTTAAAATGCTAAAAGATGATTCCCTCCATTGCTAATTTGAATGCTCGACGTCTGCCCAGGAAGTGTCCGGTGTGTGAGGAAGACATCTTTCCCTCGTTTCCATAAATCTCGTTTTGACAGAAAGAAGGGAATTCTGAAGCTCGGATCAACAGAAGCTGCTGTTGATTGAAAACATTAACGTTCAAATACAATTATAAAAATTGGAGAAGTTGGAATGATCCAGGTTGGTTTGCAACACTTAAAAACTCAGGTGATGCACATATGTAATCCTTAAAGAGGATGAAACTGCATCAAGTTCTTACTGGAGCAGCAAATGTCTTCGATGATTATGTGGCTGTCTCGTCCGGGCTTGTGGATGGGAATCCTTTCATTGTAAGTTTGAATGTGCCTATTAGTATTGTCAGATTATCAATTAATAATCAGAATTTAAGTAGGTAGCAGATTTTGGTAGATGGTAAGGTTGCAGTGCTGTATTAATACGAGGTGATAAGTCCTCGCACACAGTGGTAAATTGATATCATAGATTTAATGCTCGCAACAATACTCCCTGTCACGCTAAGTGGCATAGCCCACTCTTAGAAGCGGGTCGCCCACTGAAGCACATGCCATACTACTTCTTGTACAACTACAAAGATCACAACTTACTGTGAGCCAGTACATAAATCAAAGTTGCAATCTAAGAAGGCAACCAGACGATCGCGTAGATCCCGAACGCGACAGCAAATTGAAATTCTAGCACAGAAGTGCAATAGATATGTGTAAGATCAGAGCGTTAGTTGTACTGGAAAATTTTCAATTTTACACATACCCATGGCCGCTATGAGAAGTTGATTACAGTTACTGATCCAGAGCTTCAAAATTATGGTTTTTGGATTTAAGCCGCACCTATAGAGCTTGGCAAAAAACTAACGTTCCAAAATTTAGTCCTCGACGAGTTTCTCATCACACCGAAAATATGGCATCCCTACTTGCAAAATTTGTGTGTTAAGATTGCTGATTGTCTGCACGAGAGAGAAGTAAAAATGTCATGTGATACCAAGCAAGGTAAGCATAATATGATCTCCAGTAGATCAACTTATTTAATTTCCAAGAAGCTATATGCGCTCGCTATATATCTATCCAGTCAGGATCGACCATTTGACACAAGCAGAATACTCAATAAAAATAAAATTCCTGTATATTTATGGCAAGTTACTGTTTAGTAGGAGGTGGCTCAACATGAATAATAACAACCATATCAGTTTAATAAAGTTCTCCACCCGTAACCTATGTTCCTTTTGAGACAAAAAAGAATATAAGATATAATGCAATATTTTTTGTATTTAACCACTCTTTCGTTGGACTGTTATAAACATTTTTATTACTGGGTGATAATGAAACTGTTATTGGAACTTTTAGTACTGCAAGTGCAAGGAAATACTACACTTTGTTAACCATAGGTCACCTTCGATACTGCCTTGAACTTTGGTGCACAATTTTACAATGGTTTGGTTTGGGATGATTTATCTTCTCCATTGTACCAAAAAAAGTGACTCTTTTTATTTAGGCATGTATCACTACCTAGGGATATGATCATTTTATGTGCTTGAGGTGTCCTTTTTGACTTTATGTACATAATCTGATTGCCTTTATTAATTTTGTCTCTGGTGCTTTTGTAGGTACCTTTTTTACCCTTATTAAGGATGGACTCTGTTGTAGAATTGATATAGGTGTATCACTGTCAGAAGTCAACAGTGTAAATAAATTAATCCACCTGATATGATGGTTGATCATTGCAAGTCTTGATACTCTTAACATGATATGACACAACTTGTCTCAGAGTTGTTTATAGAAAAAATGGGGAACCAAGAGTAATCTAGTCAAAGTGTTACATGCATATTTCTTAGAATCCAAATTCTGAATTTTCATGGGTACTCTTGGCTTTTGTTTAGTTGAAGATGGTTTACTTCCATAATGTTTACTCTGAATCTAATCAATTGAAAAATTTAATTTGTTGAAACTGTTTGGATGTATCACTTTTGGCCAGGTTGTTAACAATATTAATTATTTATTTCAATTCTAGTCTCTAGGATCTGGCTATGATGTGGTTGTGCTGAATAAAGACTTTCACAGAGTTCAAATCCTCCCAATTCCTTTGGACAATGCAACCTCCATTGTGAGGTGTATTGCTTGCAGCACTGATGGCAAGGTAAATGTTATGCCCAAAACAGTTTCTGTGTATATACAGTAGACTGTCGAAATGACAAACCTTGATGGGAAAAGGAAGATAGTTTGTTACATTGAGAGTTTGTTATATATTTGGAAAGCATTTATATAAGACTTTTGTTAGAGTAAAATGAAGGGAAATGGACTTGGCTCATAAAATTGAGGTGTTTGCTATAATGTTGAGAGTCCACTGTAATCATTTTGTTGGTTTTGTGTGTCTGCACTCAACATCTACCACACCACTAATAGTTTCTAAACCAGTATTTGACAACTCAGAAGTAGTAGTTGCAATAACAGGCTGTACATTCACATGCTCAATCTGTAATTCACTCATAGTAGCCTCCACTTCCAAGAAGGTAGTTTGACCTTGGGATGAATTGGCAGGTAAAAGAAAAGAGAGCATCATTGTCTTGCAGTTGCATCAAATCCATGTGAGACAATTTTACCGAGTTTTGTTGTCCATTCAACTGATCCTAGATAATGATCAAAGTTTGCTTCAGGCGGATTATTTTCTGTTGGATTTTCTTCATCAAGGGAGGCAGAGTATCGATTGTTAGATCTGATTGACCTCCGAGTAAAAATTGATACTGCACCACTTCACCTTCAGCTTCTTAACAAGTAAAACCATGAAAAGGAGATATAGTATCTGACCATCATAGACACTTGATAATTGCACTATCACCACCACTGACTTTAATTGGTTTTTATGTAACTTTTTGTTCAAAAAATTGTCATTATTTTGCATAAAAGTAACAAAGCACAGTTATATTTTTGTTTTTTAACTTATTATTAACAAAATACTGAATAACCTATTGAAAAGGCTACAGAAAACACATTTACAGTGATAATCAGGATGTGATAGAGAATCATTCAGATTTTTAGACAACTTACACCATGATGCCTTACAGTTCTCTCATACATGTAATGAGTGAGTTAAAAGTAATTTCCTGAAAGATAATATTTCTTTTGTAAAGATCTATGAAAGCTCAAGCTTCTATTGTAGCTCAAGCTTCTATTATAGCACAAGCCATTGAAATGATTGATGGACAAGGAGAATGTAGTTTTGGGGCCTCATCAAGAAAGGTATTCAACTTCACTGTCTTGTCATAGTGCTTAAATAGAATGTCAATGGTCATAAAGCTGAAGTTGTAGGAAAAACCAAGGAACATAGTAAATACATTTATGTAGATTAGCCAGAGTTCTAACAGTGCCATTTGTATATAATAACCAGTTTTATGATTTTCACTTATAATAATAGATTGCAGCATCATATGGAGACAGAGTTGTCATTTTCAAGGCTCACTACAACCCCAAGAGCAAGGGAAATGTATGTATATACATGCTAGCAGTAAAAACATATACAAGTGTATAAGATGACAATTAACTTTTTAAATATCAGCGTATTTTTTATGGATGTAGTTTTAGGTTGAGTATTATATTTGGTAAGGCAATAATGTCACTTGATGACAATGCTATGATAACTTGGCACATTTGTCTCAATATGCACTTATAAATAAAGATTCATCATGTAATTATTGTGGTGTGGCATTGCATCAGAAACTTAAATGTTCTCCCTGCAAAAATGAAGGTGTTATCTCTGAAACTGTGTTGTTAGAGCTTGTCTTATCCTTATACCTTGGATTCTACCAGGAAAAATTTGCAGAATAAGCACTGGTGATTAACAAGGTCCTGGAAATATATGAGGTGTTTAAGAGGAAGAGGAAGAAGAAGAATAGTCTAGGATGGGCATAACTTTTGCAAACAGATAATTTGTGGTACAACACCAAAGACATACTATCCAATAATGATGACAGGATATGACTTAAGCTTTAATGTTGGCACTTTAAGAATGTAATTGTGTTTTTGCAATTATCATTGTTGCAAGTTAGTGTACATGAACAAATGGGCAAGTATCTTGTCAGAGTGCTAAATGTAATTTTTGATAACAAAAATTTCCAAATATACACTATGGCATCATTATTCAGTGGTATCTGATTTTCACCATAAGTTAAATTACATTGCATTTTTATATGGTGGAATATGTTACATACATTACTGACTGGGGGATATATTCTTAGAAATGAAACTATTAATGTAGATGTTGATAATCCCATTTATCGTCCTTCTTCTAAGAGCTGCGTAGCCAGCACAGTTCATAGAATTCAGAAGTAGCAAATGTGTTGCAAAAGACTTTAACTTCCTTGTTTAGGTATAGTTGCTTTTCAATACAGCAAAGTAACTTTTGGGAGTAAATAAGCTACAAAAATAAACACCTCATTTATTTTCGTCAGTTATTTAATGTTAAATGCTTTTAGCCATGTTCTAAGAATGAGTTCTTTCCCCTAGGGTTTGATACATATTGTTAACATAATCTGCACAAGCAACTACATATACTCCAATCCCTTACCTTGCAGAGGCTTCCATACATTTGGGAACAGAATAACTCCATAACAGGGAATGATGAAGTCAGAAGGCTGTGCTGGGACAGAGAAGGCAAGATAATCAATAAATGAATTTCTTGAGTCATGATCTTGAAATGCTACTTGATAATGATGATGTCATTAGAATGTCATTATGAAATGAATTGTTAGACACTGCACTACACAATAGTAGTTACGGTGTTGCTATTTCCTTGTACTACTATTTCTTTTTGAAGCTGTTTTCTCATAGGTGCTGTTTGTTATCCCGGAAAATTGGGGAGTTGTGGAGTCAATGTATCTTGTAGTTAACCAGCCTTGTTACAAGCCTGAAGGTTATTGTTAGTGGGTTCTTCTCTATGTCATGCTCCTCCCTTGCATTGTCACTTTCAGCTCCTTATTTTCTTCTTCTTCAAATGATGATAATGATGATGATGGTGGTGATGATGACATTTATAACTGGTGGAGTTTTTAATATTTTTTAAAAAATTATCATACATTTTTTTAAAGTTTAATTTTTGTGATCATGATATTAACACCAATAGTTGTCATCATGACTGTAGTTAGCTGTTGCTAATTAGGAGATTAAAAACAAAACATATTTTTGTGTTGTAGGGAGGAGACTTCTTGTTGGAAGTAAAGGTATACAGATGTGGAAGTTTTCTCATATGTCAATCATTGGAGAGATAGGACATAGTAACTATGTGTGGAACTGCGTTTGGGAAAGAAGGTGATACATGTCAACAATTTATGTGAAAGTTGCAAGTAGTACTCACTGGGCTTGATAAATGTTTTCCTCTAGGTACACAAAGCCAATCATTGATAGCAGTGCTTATCAGCAGGAGTTTATGCTGTTGACATCAGTTCATTTGTGCTTTTTAAGCCAATTCTTATCAAAGACAGTACCTCTAAGCATTAGGAAGATGTAAAAAACAGTTTTCAATATGGTACAGTACTTAATATTATCATTGGGACACTTCATCCCTTCCCCATTGCTTCTCTTTTAGCTCTTACTTTTGTCTCATTTGTTCCTCCGGTTCTTTCTACTCTTTCTATTCTTTCTACTCTTTCAACACTTCCTAGTCTTTCTACTCTCTACTCTTTCCACTCTTTCTGTCCACGCTCCCATTCTACTCATTCTACTCTTTCTACTCTTTCTACACTTTCTACATTTTCTACATTTTCTACTCTTTCTTCTCTTGACACCCTTTCTTTCCACTCTTTCTTTCCACTCGTTCCACCCTTTCTTCACACTCTTTCCACTCTTTCTTTCCACTCTTTCTTTCCACTCTTTCTTTTTACTCTTTCTTTTTACTCTTTCTTTCCACTCTTTCTTTCTACTCTTTCTTTCCACTCTTTCTTTTTACTCTTTCTTTCCACTCTTTCTTTCCACTCTTTCTTTCTACTCTTTCTTTCTACTCTTTCTTTCTACTCTTTCTTTCTACTCTTTCTTTCTACTCTTTCTATGCTTTCTACTCTTTCTACTCTTTCTACTCTCGCTTTCCACTCTTTGTTTCTACTCTTTATGCACTTTCTACTCTTTGTACTCTTTTTACTGTTTCTACGCTTTCTACTCTTTCTACGCTTTCTTCTCTTTCTATTATTTCTACCCTTGCTAATCTTTTTTCCCACGATTTCTTTCTACTTTTGCTAATCTTTCATTCCACTATTTCTTCTACTCTTTCTACTCTACTTGATCTTTCCACTCTTTCCACTCTTTCCACTATTCCTGCTCTAAATACTTTTTTGCGCTTCAAGGACTTCCAAGTCTCCCTGCGCTTCCCACGCTTCCCCGGTTTGTACTCTTTCTGCTCTTTCGTTCTTTGTACCTGTCACATTCTTCATACTCTTTCTGCTTTTGCTACCTTTTCTTATCCTGCTGCCTTTTCTCCTCCAAAGTCAATTGTTCTTATTATGATATCCGACTGATAGAAATATTTGGTACTCGTTTTGTCTTAGGTTGGCGATGCCAGTACAGTTCTTGGATTTCTCACCCGATGGACATTATTTTGCATCGGCTGGTGTGGTAGGTTATCTATGGTGAACGCAGCGTATTTATGATGCTAAGTCATTTTATCACTGTTTGCATTTTTCACGGTTTTAATCATTTCATGCTTTTAGCACCACGTTTATCATGTGGTTCTTACTTTTCTTCTCAACAACAAACTTTTGGTTCATCATGTTGGTGTCTGGCTCCAGCCATTCCTCCAACTTTTTCAGGTCAGTCAATTGCGTACCAGCGATTCAAGAGAAAGTGGTAAAGTGTGGCTCAGAGAAGCCCGAGGAGTATGGGCATGAGTACGCATGATGATTTCCTCTTTTTGAGCAGTCAGGGCATTGCCTAAAATTTCCGCGTTGTTGTTGAGGAAGTCATTGTCTGTTTAATACGCTGAAATGAAAAGCTTGTTGTCAATGTAAACACTGTAACATAATATGATGTCTGCCCCCCCCCCCCCCCCCCGCCCAAAATGTGCTCCCAAGGTGGCGAAAAATAGGGGAGCTGCAAATTGCATGCTGTTTGATATTTTCGACGCGATTCACAGTTATGCTGACCAAGTGGCCACTTCTGTCATGATATTAGTATGCGCTGTAGCACATGATTAAACGTGCCGTATTATGACCATGGAGTGTTATCCCTAGATATGAAATATTCAAAAACACTGCACATTCTTTTAAGATACAAATGCAAACTTGACAAGCTTATGCATGGGTTCAGAGGATTCAAAGTTCCATGCTCCCTGGTCATCGTTTTCCTGAGATTCATTTGACTGCAAAGTCCCTTTGCGTCGTAGCGTAGATGTTACGATTGAAGGAGCAGTTGGCAGTGTGTAATAAAGAGATTTCAGTTGCTACATTTTTATTTTCTTTCGAAAAGCGGAGAAAATATAACGTTAGTTCCAAAACATACTTTAGGCAAATTCTACTGATCCTTCCTGACAATCCATAAGTTAGTGTTTGACTTCCTCTGAGAATGCTACGATTCATTCCTATATACAATGATGCACTGATCCCGCGTGATCATTCGAGAGTGATACCCTTATCCCTTTTCAAAAACAGTTCATTTACTTGGAGAATTTATTTGCAGGCGTTACCACTGTTGGTCATCATTTGTTACACGATTTGGGTTTCTTCTGTGGAGTGTGCGTATGTGCGTGTTGAGATGCTATTAACATTGTCAATTGTGTTTTTGTGTTATCATTATTCTCGTATACTTGGTTAGGAAGGGGAACAAGTCTCGGATAAAGTAGAAAATCTTTCCGATTTTTCTCTGTAAGTACCAGGCCAGTCTTTCTGATGCAATGTGATCGCGACCCGTCAATCTAACATGTAACAACAAGTGCAAGCTACTGCCGAGTAACTGGCGGCATGATATAAAATCTGGCTTATGAAGAGAACAGATTTGAAGTCACTCCAAAATATTTTGTTGTGGCACCTATCAGCAAAAAGATGAGGATCGGAGGCTAAACAGAGCATAGGCAACATTGGCGAACTTTTGACAGTTAATCGTAAGTCAGAGCCCTATCATGTGTGACAGATTGTTTACTTTCCCCACTGATATTTGCCACCCAGTCTATGACGTATCAGCGGGGTGTCCAGACCTGACGTACCTGCAGTTACCAGTTAGGTAGTCGTAGAGAGTAGGCTGACAGTTAGCTTACCGATTCAATTCGAAAACAACGCTTGAAAGACTAAGTAATGAATTCAAAAAACAGTACGTATTGAATTCCTTACTTACTGGTTTTTCAATCCATTCCATTTTCTACAACATCAATGTTTATATCAAACTCTTGCATCTTGAAGAAAACTCGAAAATACAGAGCGAACCAAAGTTGTTATAGAAAATTTTGGACGATTCTTGGCAGGACAGCGGCTGTGTGTTCATGAAAATATGCGCAAGATTGACGCTGAATGATGTAACCTAAGTAAATATGGAACTTTATGCATTGTATTTGGCTTTGATGTGCAACATTTTGTGGTTGTGTGCATCGAGTTTTTTTCAAGTACGAAAAATATACTTTAACGGAACAACCGCTTCAGTTATGGCTGGGCATATGTACATTTAATTCTTTTATTGACAAAAGTATAGTGGTATTTTCCAACAGTGATGAATGCCAAAAAGAAGAGATTAAGTGCCACCATTATTCATAAAAACTAATGTCAAGATGTGTTACTTCGTTTTGATGAGAATTTTCTTTTGTTGTTTAGGGTGACAGAATGGTCAAGATATGGTATCACAGCAGCAAAGGTGATATCAAGTTTTTTCATTATGTTTTTCGGTTTTTTAAAATATTATTTCACCCTGCTCAAGGCCGAAGCCACTACTAGGAACGGGGTTACTTTTCCGTTTTTATTTATGTTATTCATGCTCTTTGTGCTTGCAGTCCCCTCTCTGCCCTGTCTCTCGAAACAAAGTTCCCCACTTCACGAGAGCAGATGACTGAGCACAGTACCCCTGGGATCGTGGCAGGCAACCTCAGGGTCGGTTCGAACTCACGACCCTCTGATTGTGAGTCTGACACTCTGCCACTATGCCAGTAGTGTTTAAACTTTGGGCAGACTTTGAAGTTAATTTCGGGATTATTCTATGCCATTTCTAGAACTGTCTTTTCAGGATAATTTTAATGTTTTAAATAAGATTAGTTAGTTGTTGGCAGAAAGAAAAGATTCTGTACTGAAAGATACTATCCTATCCATTATTGTCTATGTATCCCGGTGCTGCATGTTCCGTTCTGTGAATACTGGAATAGATCTGGAGAGGATATGCGAAAGGAGGTTTCTATTTGATACTAAAAAGGAAATCTATTCAATAAGGCAAGCACCAAAGTCTTTCCTAGCCGTCAGTCTCTTGTGTCGCAATGTTCAATGTTTATCTCTGATGAGAATGAACGAAAAAGCTTTAAGATATTACGAAGCCTTTGATTCTTGCCTAATTGAAATTAGTAGCAGAGATAATTTATTTGAATTCTATTCTGTATTGTAAGTAGATGCTCATGAAAGAGAGCTCACTGTCTTATCACGGAACGCCTTAGAAACTCAATCATTGGATGATTCTTTTGTTCTAGGGATGAGGGTGGAATGGGTCTGGAATATAGTTGCCTGTAGTTGGATAGACTTCAATCTGATAGGTTTTTCTTGTACTCCATTAGTACTTTGCGACTGCTTTAAATATCCAGGAGATGGTGTGCATGATATACAATGACAATCTTGACCTATGTTTCAGGGTTTTCAGCTGTAAATAGAATCGTTCATATGTCTTGGATTTTGATGTTGTTATGGAACTTTTTATGGCGCAGCCTTAAAGGCGATCATAGAGGCTTCTTGTCATTTGAGATTCACTCTTAAGTGTTCATAAGGTCAAAGACCCAGATGTTAAGGGTCAAAGGCAACCACTGGATGGGCTGTTATCTTCATTTTGGTTACCAACCTGATAAGGGAACAGTCTACAGTACATTAAAATAACTATGACGTAGAACAACGATGTATACAGCACCATAAATATCATGAGGAGACACCTGCCGACATTTAACAGTCAATGAATTAATCTAAAATTAAATCCCGGGTTTATTTAGTTGTTCATCTGCGCATTTGATTAACCATACAGTGCGCTTATCAGAGTTTTATTGGTTAGCCGTGCGCTCATTTTGGGGGTGGTACGGTGAATCAAACAATTAAAGTATGATATTGATAGATTAGACTGTAGTCAGTGTAACTGAGTGAAAAAGGTAAAACTCTTTAGAACGGCTTTGATTCTTTATTAGCAAGTTCGCAATATACAGGCACAGAATGTGATGTGGTCTTGATTAGTTTTCTCCGAAAATCATGGTTTTCAATTACAATTTTTTGGTATTTAAGGTGCTTTACTCCCCACTGCTTCAGATTGACTTCTTAACTAAGAGAGAGGGTCACATGTTATTTTGCTTGATTATTTTACTATTAATAACGTAATGGCGACACTCACACTTTGATATGGTTATCATTCTGCTCATAGTAGCCGATCAAGAAAGGTTAATAGAAAATTGTTTGGTCACGAATCTGAAGTGACAAGTTTCACGGGTCGTGGGTTTAACCTCTTGCCGACTTATTTCTTTGTAGTCGAACAAGCCTCGTTTCACGGTCATCGTAAGAGTATGGATTCGAGACATGACCATGAAGTCTATAACTTCATCTACATCCTTCATCCGAAGATCGTCACCGGACTATCATGGCGTCAAACTGGATTACACATGCCACCGTAAGTTTAGCTATTGTCAAGTTAAATGCTTCTGTCAATTCAGCGTACGTAATACACCCTTTAGGCTCCTGGCCCCTTCTTTGAATCTTGATACTTTTTAGCGCAGCGTTTGTTTAGAAAATAGATTTTGGACGTGATAGAGTTTTGTTTCTATTATTACACAAACAATTTTACAAACGTAAACATTAATGTACTACTTTTTAATGTAAAATTTGACATTGAAATATATGTCACCCTGCTTATTTAAATAACTATTATCTTTCGTACACATAGAAATTTGTTGACGTGGGTCCTTGTTTAGACGGGCGGCTATAACCGATACATTAACGTACATTGTTCTCAAGTGGCGTATCAGGTGATAGTATTGAGGAAGGAATTTGATGCATGCCTTTTTAATCTTTGACTTTAGTCTAAAGTGCTTTTTCGTTATGAAATACGATATGCATCATACGTTTACAGGAGGTTGCTGTATATGTTACAGCTATGTAGAGGACAAGCGTATATATAAAACTGCTATTCAACTAATTTTAGGAAAATGTGAACCTCTAGGTTCGTGTTGCAGTTTGTTATGGTAAAAGAACCCTCCAGGGGCCGAGATTACGAGCTCACTCGCTGAAGCTGATGATACAGGGGGCTTTAAGTTAGCATGCTATCAACCTTCCTTTGCAAACAAGTGTATGACAAACGTGCTGCTAACAAACAAGCTTCAAAGCACGGGCTTCGTAATACCGTGCTATCATCTTCAGCAACTTAGCCAATGAAATCGCTCCATAGCTAATTTTAACTTTAAAACAAATATAGCGACGCTCAGTTGGTGGTAATAAAGCGACGATGACCTGATATTTATGTTTTGGTCAATACCATGTTACAATAGACCGTCGGTTTGATAGGTTACCTGCAAGCTACAGTAGTTCGGAGTGAAAAATTTAATTTTCTTACATTGTTGCCTCTGCCTGAGTTATACTGAATCAGATATTTAAATAAATTATTGGTGGTACAAAATCTTAGAATAGAATGCAGCAGACAATTCATTCTGTTTGGTTGAAAAA
>JAAAKL020012353.1:0-13082 GCA_010016065.2 Carybdea cf. marsupialis auct. non (Linnaeus, 1758)
TGTGTTTTCCCCGGTAGTGCTGGTAGCCATATGTGTGGTAGGTTGTAGGATATGTTATTGATGATTAAAAAAAAAGACTAAGACATGACAAATATCTACCATCAATGGCAACAACTGAGTCGACAAACGTCAGAATATTTAGAATATCATTTCCTTGAAACTTCCAAAGCTTGGTCTTTAACGGGTATCGGTCCAAAAGTCATTAGCTTGTTGAATGGAGTACTAAAACAACTTTACAAATGGGTTATTGGTAATAAAGTAGCAAGCAAATTTCATTTTGCTAAAGCAATCCCATTGATATTCGTCAAGAGAGTTACATAGTTACCAACTCACAGAGTTTTTTAAAGACTGTGTAGTTCCACACTAGAGCAATGTATACAAAAATGGCATTACAACTCAGTATAAACAATTGAATGGGCTCATGATACCTATAAGATAGTAAACACATAGGAGAACCCAAGGGAAACACAAAAACTTGAAAGGACAATGTTAAAGACTGCATAAAATACGATAGCAGGAGACAAAACCCCCACCCCCACCTACACCCACACACAACAAAAACAAGATCGGAGGTTAATAAAAGTGCTTTGTGAGCTTAGCTTAGCTTTACCATAGGCTGGAAGAGAATACTAAGCTAAGGATGACAAGGTTAGGTTTGCTAGTATTTTAAGCCCACCTTCGCAATGTTATTTATAGCGCATGATTCTCTGTCCTGTAGACAAGCTAGGACATATTAAATACGTTTACGCTTGCACACAGCATAGTTATTTGCTTGCTACAAGCTACAGAGAATGATTACCAACCCTCCTTGAATCTTCTATAAGAATGCTTGTCCTCAGTCTGTTCTACTCCATGTACATTTTAGATCTTTCCCCTTTGTTTAAATGTTATCTCGTCTCAGTGGTGCTACCATTATATTTGCACGACATTAGCATCGTTCTTCGTGTTTTTCTTCTTAGTTGGTCTGAATCTCATCTGACTGCAATCTTTAAGGTATTTATGGGTATTTTTTGGCTATTCAATAATCGTTTCTCATTTTGTGTGACATTTTGTATATCCTGCGCTATACTGTAACAATAAAGTATATGAAGTACGTTTTTAATTAGCATCGGTTTAATTGTTTTATATATTATCGATCGCCCATAAGAAAATTAGCCGTTTATTCTTACATTTTCAAATTTCACAAATATTTGCATGTAACTTGGACAACTAACATAAGAAGAAAACAGGGAAAAGTGGTCAATTCACTGCTCATGATCGCATTTGCTATGAAATACTTGTTGTTTTAAACAGTAAGTATCCCAGTAGCACCAACTCTTACGTTGAGGTTTACATATTTTTTAGCATTGGTTTTTACCTCGCCAAAAATAGTTTCAAGCAGAGCATTTCCATGTGTACAACAAATGTTACACGGTCATCAATGTTTAGATCATATTCGTGTAAGGAAACATGTCGACTCCCCACTTCTGGTACCATTCGATGAAAGTTATACCTGGTTCGCACTGCGGCGTAAGGCTTGTCCATGTCGTTGTCGATGTCTTGCAGTAGGAACTGGTTGTTTTGTCTAGTTTTGATTGCCAGCTTGCGACGTAAGGCTTCTCGAGTAGAATAAAAAAGTGTTCATTCTTGCAAGACAAGCCTTGTCGTGTCCCTTTGTTCTCGACATTCTATTTTGGAACATTGCACGTGTGGGGATCGTTTGAATCAACATAAAACTGAAGCAGTAGTCAAACCTCACGGGATCGTTTGAAACACAGTAGAAGGTTGTATCTTAGGACAGTCCTTTGCCTCTGAAGTGATAACAGTCGAATCAAGGCAATACTCTATTCGTCCACATCAGCTATTTCACAGCAATTCTCGCGTGTGAGAGCTAGTAAAGCCATTTGATTATTTATAGTTGAGTTGTCTCTTCCGAGATGTGTCAATCAAAGTCAGGTGCTAAACCAAGACATCGACAAGGACAAGGACAAGGACAAGGACAAGGACAAGCCTTACGCCGCAGTGGGAACCAGGCTTTTCGCTAACTTTTGAGCTATTCGCATACCAATTAATCGCTTATTACAAACTGTTTAGACTTCTTCGGAATGTTTCATATTGACTTGTGTTGGAAATTACTGCATACGAGAAAATGACCAAAAATTGCCAAAATGAAATGAAAATCTGTAAAGTGGAGAGTTCATTTTTGACTTTAAACAGACATACAGTCTAAAAATTTACTTGACTGTCACTTTTAAAAAAAAATCAAGCAAAAATTTCAAAGAATCGTAAGTACAAAATATAGACAAATCGTGAGTTCCCGTAAAAGAAAATAGCCCCGATAAAATTCAAGACGTACCAAATTCTCGTGCCTTATGATTTCAACGTAGACGATAATTAAGCTTTCTCGTCTCTTCACGTTATAGATCCCAGATGTTTTTGCTTGTATCACTTGGTTTTTGATATCGACAACTTTAAGTCAACTTTCATGATGCTTCAATTATTATTATTGGAAGATCGACAAAGGAGTAACAAATATCCAGAGTAAGAATGCTAGTCCAGTATTTCCTCGCAGAGATACTTACTCTACCGATTGCGCTGAAGACCTTGGAATTGAACTTTGCAGACTTGTAAAAATTACTCTGATTATTTCAATATCCCTTGCTTTTCTATATCTGATTTAAGTAAACCCTGAAAATTCAAGAAATAAAAATTTAGTGACAACGAACGTCAACCAAACGCAAATTAGCAGAAAATTAGCACAAATCCTTCTATCTTGTAGCCAGATTGGGCTATTGAGGATTCATGCTCCTAGCTCTTATGAGTGTGCTCTCAAATTATTTACCTTTTTGTCGCTCCCATACAAATATTTCACTCTTTTAAATGATAAAGAACTTTCTCAAGGTAAAATGTCTTTGAAATTTCTTCTCTACCGTTCATGGAACATAGAAACCTTCATTTATAAAAGCTAAACAACGTCTGCAACAAAGAAAGAGATTGCATTGATCATATCATATTTATTAAATTTAATAAATATACTGATTTTATTTCGTGTAAGGGACTTTTCGCACTTATAATTGCTCTGCGTCTTCTGGCCTTGAGGCCAAATTTTCAGTCATTGATGAATACTGCGGGCCTAAACCAGTGTTACACCTTCATAGACCACACTTGTTGGTGCAAAATGTAATGAACACCACATATTTCACAAGCAGATATTGGGCAGGATTGATGCTGCGGCATTTTGTTTTAAAATAATAATCAAGAGCTGTATAGATATGCACCCATATGGAATAGCTTTGACCTTATTTGGTCAGATGGCAAAATCGGTAATAAAATGACGAAATTAATGATCTAAACCCTATTTCACTTGGGGCGTTGGGGGGGAGGGGAGGGTATTAGAGACCATTGCTTTTTCTCTCCACATAAAGGTTACTTCTTCCCATGCATATACTTATTTGAATATTTAGGCCACCATTTACCTATTTGAAAGCTAATGTTTGAACTTTTATCTACTTTCATACCTTGCAACAATTTTCTTTCCAATACAAACAAAATTTGAGTTGAAATTTCGATATTGTTGATGTTCTCAAACCATGGACGCATCGTTGGAAAGCTTTGTTATGTGGCGTGTAATATTACTTGAAAAAGTTTTCGGTAATAACACCTCTGTTTTTGTCCTTGACTGAATTTTGATAAAATTAGTTGCAAAATTTCCAATAAGTTGAGCTAATATTTTGGCTCGTAATTTGAAGTTTGTCGGAGCGAGCTGAAGAAACGAGGGCCACGCTTATATGAGATACGATCGGATGAAGTTCGAATTTAAAAGAAGATTAATTGGAAAGAATACGCGTATATGGTGACCAACAATAATTCCAACATATGTACAGACTAGTTCTACCAGACATCGATACAAAACGAAAAATTCAGAAATATCGTAAAGCAGATCTTGTTTTTCGTCTCACAAAATTATGCAGCTGGGGAGTAGGTGTTTACTTGTAATTTCCTGTCGCTCTATGTTATGCAAACAACCTCTACGCATCTTTTGGAACACTGTATTTGCACATGTGGGCACCGTACCTCCAGTATTTTCTGGTGCCACCAGTAGTCAGTGATAAACAAAACAAACTTACGTTCACAAATAGATGGTTTTATTTGCTTTGTCTTGAGATATTCTTCTGGAAAATTTATTGCAAGATAGTTACAACTGATAGGACCGTCAGCTTCATTTCTAATTTGGGGATACTTGAGTTACTTACCTAGATTTAGTTGCTCCTGTTCCTTTTAGAACATTACACGACGAGATGTCTACCCAGAGTGATATCTGTTTCACCAGTCTTAGCACCTGTCAAAGTAGGATCTGACGTAAAGTCCTAGCGAGGGGGTGCTGTGTCAGGTGTTTAGAGGGCCACGCTCTTTTCCGTTTGTATCTCTCTTGTATCAATGGCAAACCAGTGTTAAGCAATATGCTCTCCGGTAGCAGAAATATGCTTCCCGTAAATAGCAATCACTAACTCTACGTCTTAAGATCGTTGTAGAAACTCCTCCCTAGTGACATGGTCCCTCCGACACGTGGTCACTCCAACATGGTCCCTCCAACAGTATTGAGCGAATGCAATATCTATGGAAAATATCAAGTGCTTTCAAAATGCTAGCTGTTTTCTTCTATGCCTTATCTGCGTATAAAGCAGTTTGAGCCACTATCAAAATGAAGAAACGGATCTTTATAGCAACGGGCATAGCGTTACCAGCTTACAATGGAAGACGCCACTTGTACAATCTGAGCCGATGCGAGGTTACTTTACAATCACCTCAATTACTAATGATTCTTTTCAGATCTTTGAAGTTTCTCACACTCATCAAGATAGTGCTCACAATTATTATCAGAGGATTATTGGTGCATAATTGCTCCTTGCTTTAACGCTTTTATGCATAAACATCGCGATGTTTGAGACCATCCCCTCCGATATGCAGTGTGTGTGCATGTGGGGAGGGGGTGCTCTGCTGTTTGCAGATTCCTTGTAAACATCAGTTACTTGCTTCTCTTTACAGATCTGGTCAACCAGAGATTATGAGTTTCATAATCTCTAGGTTAAAAAGGCTGAAAGCCGGACTTCGGTTAGAACGAAAGCAAGTGGATTTCGAACTAACGGCTGGTCATGGTCGTGATCGGCAGTCTGTTTTAATATGCATTTCTGCCTATGGAAAACACTACTCGACAGAAACAGCAATGCTGAAGCTCCACAACGATATTATTACGATATCATATTACATTTAGTAACGGCAGTTTTTGGGTGCTGCATTTAGTAACGGTGTTTTTTGGGGTGCATTTAGTAACGGTGGGTTTTGGGTGGTCCTAGTGAAAATGTGTGTTGTTAGGGGCTAGTTTACAAGAGAAGTCATAGGATATAAAAGAAAGATAGCCACATAGATAATTTACATGAGTATCGGATAATACTAAAATCATTACTATTGTATAATTCTAAAGCGTACACAGAGTCAATGTGTTTGCATTCGCACTCCCAAAAATAAACGCTTTGGCATCCCTCACTTACACATCTGCTGACGATGCTGGTCAACTACTACTATTTTAGGTGTGTGAAGTAGTGCTACCATGGCAATTGCCAGTTCACGTTGGTGCTGTTCACCCAGTGAGATCTAATCTTTTCATAACTAAGCTGGTGGCAATGAGGGATTGCAAAGGAGGCTATATGCGTCCTTTTCCTGCAGAAGAGGCAATATGAAGAATTGATTGCCTCGCCTATTTTGGCACAATACTTAGAACTATGGATTTGGTATAGAACATTTGGAAATATATGTTTGAGCCACTTTTAAGCTAGGGGCCGTTTTATAAAGGAAAGTATTGTCCCCATACAAAAAGGTATGGACATGTACAGTATAGGATAGAGCATTTGGAGAAAATTTTAAATCAACCCCTCCTGGAGGAGTTTATCAGCTTTGATTATGAAACGGAATTTGGCTCAATGTGTACATGAGAAGTATCGCTTAAACAGTAGAAAGGGGGATAACTCCGCTTGAATTCTTGAAACATTAAAAATATAATAAGTTAAAAAAAATAACCTTACCTGAGGTTACTTACTTATTCAACCAGCTCTGGGGAAAATAAACAAGTCCATGATGATTGACTACATGGCCAGAGATTATAATCTGCCCTGCAATGGCATTGGCAGTGATTCAATAATCAGGTAAGGCATTCTGTGTAGTTTGAAGAGATTCTAGAGAGACAATGTCACCATCGGGATTCGAACCCGGGGACCACGCACTCGCGTGCTGCTACTCTACCAACTGGATTATGGTGACCCAGTAATAACATAGTTAACTCTACTCTACTTCCCATATCACGCTCTACGCAATTTGAGGAGCAGCCTCTCTGGACCATGTGACGTGACCATGGAATGACTGTCATCCAGCCCATCATGCTGCCCACAGGCCATTAAAAGTCCTCACAAGTGTCATTGAGAGGAGACTTGAAAATACCTGGTTCGAATCCCTGTGGCGATATTATCACTTTTCTCTAGTATCTCTCCAAACTTGGCATTTCAAACTCTCTCCTCTCAATGACAGGTTTTATACTATATTTTTCCACAGTGATACGCCACAGACAGAAGGAGAACACAAATTTTTCAAAGCGAAGAACAGGTTGAATCTAGCAATGAAAAGTCAAATACTCATCCTCATTTAACGAAACATAACAGAGATATGTCAAGAATAAAAAAGGCCATTCCATCTTGTTAGTTACCTGTATGTTTTAGAAGGTAATTTTGGAGGTGAGAAGGAAAATCCTATACTAAGAGTAATCTTTACCCTTTTCTCCCAGCTTTGTAATTAGATCTAGATTAAAATGATTTAAAAGAGTTTCAAGCGTCAGGCTAACAGACATCTCGCTAAACATCATCCTTGCTGAACACCAGCTGTGTTTCAAATGTACAATTATTCTAACAGTTAAAAAACTACACAAACATTATAGTTTAATATGTCGGTTTTTAATAATGAGATGCTTAAAATGGAGTTCTTTTGTATTTGCTCCCTAAAACCACTATTTTGTTTGGTGTGATATCTCTCTCTAAAGAATTCGTTTTGACATGCACTGAAATGATCAAGACCCGTGAACCCCCTTGGTCGTCAACCATGAATTGATAAATCTACGATATAAAAGCAATTGAGATAAATTACCAACTGAAGACTATCAATACGTTTACAAATTTGTCCAAAAACAATATTATGACAAACATTGAAAATATGTGAAAAAGACTGCATTTCACACTCAAAGCAGACTCTTCAGTTACTATAAGGTAGCCCTCCTTAATAAGGACTTATATTAGCAAATCGTACAACATTGTGATTGTTATGATAATGCTGATTTCTCTCTGCAGTTTCTCTCTTACAACTGCAAGTTTGTTGATTTAGTGCATGTACTTATGGCATATCTCAGTCTACGACGAGAATAAGAAAAGTACTTCTTCCTCTTTTAAAAAAACTTTAGTTAGGTAAGACAAATTATCAGCAGTAATGAATGATTCTATACTTATTTGTGTAATATAATGAAAGAAAGTAAAACGTGTGAAGAAAGTGAAGGCACATAACAGATACTGCAATAAATTTAACTCAATTTTGGCATTCCTCTCACATGACCTAAAAGAGATCAAGGTAACGATTACTTGATGAAATGATTTGCAAGAAACAGTTGATGTTCCTTCGTATAACTTCAACGCCATTACGCAGCAACGGAAGACAGACAAATAGCTTTGGAAATGCTAGATTAAGTTGCCAACAAAAACGGATAAGGACTGAATTGATCAAACAGCGTCAGATAGCACCCATGAGCATTTAGTACCCACTACTGACTACTTTATACTCCATTAAAATCGGAGCTATCTGAGGAAGAGTTTATGATCTTATAAAAGCTTTTCTTTCTTACAGATAATTATCGGGTCCAATTTTTTAGCAACATGTGGTATTTCTGCTCTATTGGACGCGCATCAGCGAGCGCTTTGCAATTGCTCATAGCCACAAAATACGTTATCCTTTGATTACCAATTTGCTTGACGGCGCTTTGGGTAGGTAGTGGTGATACAATCATACATTACTATTACAAATTGCATGTGTCGAAAAATAGGGACTTCAAATATTCATTTCAAAATATGCTGTGCTTTCCATACTACAAAAATGCACGAGTAAAATGGTCGTTTGCACGAAGAACTGAATAGAAGCAATTGGGGAAATGCTTTATTCTTGTTTACAATATGAGTTTTAAATGGGTATGGAAGTCAAAGTTCCACTGATATGTTCAATGAAAACAAGGTGGATTGATTTGTAATGCAGGTCACTCAACACTGTGCTGAAGTGCTCTTTACTTTCCCCCTTTTTCGTTCTCTTCATCATTCACATGTTTTTTTCTCAATTTCTACAGGGTTTGCCTTGTGCCAGAAAATCGCGAGTTCTTCATGTCTCGTGATTTGATAGGGTAGGGATTTTCCTAGTATAGCAAAAGTGTCGTTCAGGAGGGTGGAGTCCAATAGGAACAGTTGAACGTACTTATTTGTTCAGTTTGCAATCTCCAAACGCTCACTGGATTAATTCCCATACCATCATAGAACAGGTAAATGGAACCATCCTTTCAAATATTACTTTTGCCACTAGGCTACCACTTTATGATTTTAACAAAACTTCCCAAAACGAACAGTTTTGCTGTACTTCAATATTTGACATACAAGTCTTGTTTTGTACATAGTAAAGAAATTATATAAGTACACATCCCTTAGTGGTTCGGATCGACACCTTTTAGAACTACAGGTCAGAGAAAAGAAAAATCCGTGTTGGCGATAGCTCACCGTTATGAGCTCCTGTATAAGCTCTGCTCCAGTGATCTCATTAAACATTTCCCTCCATGACAAACTTTAAGTACGCATTAAGCATGCTGCTCATGGATATACAGGCTGATTGATCAATGGAAAGCTCAGTTAGGACCTGCAGATGACAAAGAAAGTCAATTTACTGGAATGGAGTGCTAACGGTGAGTTGATCGTAATGATAACGGGAACTGCCTGATTCTTTTTGCTGATATGTAGCATATGGTTTTGCAGATACCTGCTTTCAACATCGTAACAAACGTCTACCTAAGTAATATTCAAATGATGGTTAAATGGCTACTCAATTTGACTGACTATGTGCAGGTCAGTAGGAGATTGCATACAAGTATTCGTGATAGCCAATCTTATCGCACTTCTGAAAAAGGAAACCAACAACAGAAAGTTTCTCTCTAAAGCTTAATATTTGACGTATCTATAGAAATCTAACTCCGTTTTAAGCTGCTATGATACCTTTGTACCATAAATATATTTCTATCTAATCGTTTGCTTTTAAACTTTTAAAACCAAAGATACGACAAAAACATACGTTTATGTATATACGATTAAACATAAATGCTTACGTGCATCTTGCAACAGATGCTAACGATATCTTTCTAATTCGACACGCGTAAAGAAACACAGGCATCATAAATGTCGCATTATACAACAATACAACTTTTTAACGAAAGTTGCAAGAAAATAAAATTATTACAAGGAAACAGCACTTATAATCTCCAATGTAAAAAACACAGGCAATCAACAGAAAGGAAACATATGCAAAACAGACACGAATTTTATTTCAAGGACTACATACGACCTAGAAGGGATATACTCTGAACCCCGGACTACATTCATGAGTTTAAAAGAATCTTTACGAATGCAGAGCCTTTTGTTGGCAATAAGGTTTCCAGTTACCTGATATCTCACAGGATTTAATTAGCTAGCTTATGTTTAATGCTCATTCCAATCTCCTCTGTCGCCTCTGCAACCTTATCCTATTTGAGAAAGAGCAACAGCTGCAAGTTTAGGAGATCTTCCAACCGGGCAACGGAACAAGACCCTGCTCTTCAATATTGAAAAATATTCCTATACATATTGATGTCGTGGGAAGATGCTGAAATCGAAAACTAAGCTCATTAAGAAGAAGAACAATGTGTTTTTATTCTCACCTGCACTATCACTTGTGAACTGTATTGCACTATATGACGTTGAAGACTCCTTATAAATGTAGTTCGGCCCAGGGCCCCGCAGCATAAAAGACTGCTGCTGTATTACAGGAGTAAGGGGTTTGATTGAATTGATTCAAAGTATATTCTATTTTCCACTGGCGCAGAAAATGAAGTACCCATCTCTTTCTTTCTGGCGATATTTGGAAATCACTCGCGGTTCTTCCTATCATATCTCTATATTATTTACGTTCTTGTTATTTGATGACATAATTCAGTTTTCTGACTAAAAAAAATAATATACATTTATTGCTTTGCTACAAAGTGTATTAAATCGATTATAAAATTGAAATCAAGGTGGAAGCTTGGTATTGTTACCTTTGCAATGCAGTTGCTATTTTATGCTGAAAAAGACTTACGTAATTTTGCACGGTAGCTGGACGAGGTTGTCCATGTGTAGTATAGTAATGCATAAATTATCCAAGGCTTTAAATTTGTAAGCTTATCATTCTCTATGGACACCTGCACTGGAGGCAACATGTGAAAAACTGTTATCGTCATTGCTATTTTAAGAATTAAAGTAAAAATAAATCATTCGAACGTGTTCCATAGCACGTAACTTTGATTTTAGGGTCAATCGGTTAATTAACTCTGATCAGGAACAAACAGCAACCTAACAAAAAGTTTTAACAAATAAGTACACTAAAGAATGATCAAGAGGCCGAAGATTTCTTCCCTGCATTTGATACGAATTTGCGTCGGTCAAATTTTACAATGATCTTGATTCAAACGTCATTCCTGGTAACATTGCTGAACTTCTTTGCTTTGGTTTGCTTACGTTGCAGAACATTAAAATTGCACAAAGTAGCAAAACCATTTTTGTGCTTTTTGATTTATTAACGGGCACTGATTGGCCAAAATAGCACCAATCTGGCACTTACAATTCTGATTGGTTACATCGAAAACACAGTTTGGTATTGGTTTCATTTCCTCCTTATCGTATTTCATTCTGATGATTGTGTACTCCGACGAGTGTGAGAGAAAAAATTCTTTTAAGTAAAAAATGGTTCCGCTACTTCGTGCAATTCTATAGGATAGAGTGAACATTTCTCGATGGCACAATGCTGCTGAGTCAACCTAACTAAAAAGTGCAGAACGAAGAGTATTCGTACATTTTACATTTTGCATATTTAAATTGAACGAAAAAGTGCGATGGATAAAATGTTGCTGTCTGACTGGGACGAGGGCAAGATAGGAAAGACCGGTTCTGTCTTTCTAAGGATTAAAATCAAGATCAACAGCTCCGAAAGAAAGCTGTATTTTAGTAATAAAATACGGGGTTTTACATTGAGTCTTTGGCAGTTTTAGATTGAAGAGTTACATTACGAGTGGCATGTTACGTCTGTATTATACAGGTTTAATGTAAGCTAATGCAAAATATGATAACCTCAAAATAGCCGAAAATAATATTTTTGTGTTGTACACTCCGCATAGAATCGTCCCATGAAAACAGACTTGTTTTTTCCACGTGTCCAATTTTGCCTTCTCAGCTTTCTGAAAAGATGCAAGCTTTGTATGTATGCATGTAGGTATGTATGTATGTATGTATGTATGTATGTATGTATGTATGTAAACTAGGAGAAATCTACGAAATTTATACCATCTCTACATCTAAGCTTACTTGTTTACTTATTTATCAGCGACAAAAGAATTCCCATGTCGGCATTTGAAGACAAGCTCCGAACGCCTATTCAAGATGTTGCTTTTTTCTGCCCTAATGATGGCTAGTATTTTTGAATGTAGAACGTACGTTAAGGTTAGCAATTTATGTTCACAAGAGTGCTCGATGCATGGATGTAGAGCGATATAAAAGGGGAAAGTCAAAGAAAAGTTTTGGTTTTTCGCTACTCAGAGAGTTCCATGCTCTTGCAATTTTCTGGCAAATAATTATCCTCGTACTTGATCACCGGATAGTAGAACCAAAAGAACTGCTCACTCTTTCCTGATAGCGATTATAAGAAAATAAAATATACTCCTTTCATTGTACAAAAATAGTAAAAAAGGGCATTTCAACTTAAATTTAATGGTTTATTTGAAAATTTAATAATGTTGTCACATCAAAACTAACAATGTGGTCTTAACTTACTTTTGTTATTACAGTAAAAGGTAAAGATTAGTAGTCGATATTAGAAGTAATACAAAATTTAAACTGTTATTTTGTTAAAGCTGCTAACTAAACGTAATCTTTTTAATATTCAAATTTAACATAAGAGTGACGCGATATCGTAACAAATCCTTGGCTGCTTTGGGTGCAAAACAATTGGATTCCACATCATTTGATAATGAATAGGTCTGAGGCTAGTAAGTATACAAGTTTATGGATTGATTCATTGATTTCTTTATTTTTGTATTATTTCTCTGGCTTTTTAATGTCCCTTGACCCACGCAACCGCCTATGCTTGTAATGTATCCCTATTTTGATCCATCCTACTCCTTCTGTATTTTTTGCTCTTTTCTAACTTTCCAAATTAGGTTTTAACAATTGTATACTTTTGTTGGAATTTACCCTATTGTAGTTTGCGTTTTAACCTATTTCTCCTGTTTTAAGTACTTGAATTTAATAGTAATATTTCCAAAAGGCCTGTAAGGGAGTCAAAAATAGATAAAACGTTTACATAAATATTATTTCCTTTTTGGAGTGTTCTCTTTTATTACTTATAGCCGTATTCTCACCTTATTAGCCCAAAGAAGAATGCGTTTTGTAGGACATTCTTACAGATCTAAAAATCAAATCGCTTCTGATGTTATCGCGCCTTCAACGTCCGAGCAGAGGCAGAAGACCACTCACCTACCTTGATAGCATAGCCAAAGATACGAATACTGATGGGGAAGACGTACCCAGATTTATGGAAGACAGAGACCAATGGCGCGACATTGTGAAGGCTTTCTCGACTGCAGTCAAGTGAAGTAAGTAAGTAGTAGAGCAATACAGCTTGCAGTCTTTTACGACTTTAACGAGTACCTTATGATTAATGAAAGTTTCACAAATTTACGGCCACAACAAAAATTTTTA
>JAAAKL020012354.1:0-13081 GCA_010016065.2 Carybdea cf. marsupialis auct. non (Linnaeus, 1758)
CAAGATGTTCTTTACTAGAATCCCTTTGTGAAAGTAGATACTAGTACCATAGCCCATAACACTAACCCCTAAACCTAACCCTAATTTGATTCTAGGAAGGGACATCTATGGTTAAAACATTCTTCTAGGAAAGTACATCTCTAAAATTCCATCCTTTTACGCGTTCCCAAAATGCAGGCCAAATCAATAATACAAGAACTTTAAAAGTCATTAAAACAAGGAGAGATGTTCAGTACAAAATATTTACAAAATCTATCATGAAAATTCGAAGAAAAAAATTAAATACCTGTATTGAAAAAAATTAGAGACACTCAAGTACGTTCAAGATGGCAGGGATAACTCTGTAAAGATCCGAGGAGGTCTTGTTTCCATTATGGTTTCTTTACAGAGATCAATAGGCTGGTAAAATTTAAATATCAACAAAAACGATTTAAAAGGGGATCGATAGTACATGAAAGGGTTAGTCTGTTCTATCGAGAGATTCTCAAATTTCTCGTTTCATTTTGTGTTTAACGTTACTTGATTTTCTAGTTTCTTTAATAATCGTATTGTGTTCTATTCTCCATCTTTAGTCTTGATTAAAATGTAAGGAGATCAAGATACTTGTAGATACACTTAGTTATTATGACTTCAAGATAGTGACGAACCTTCTCGACTTATCAACTAATCAAATACACAACCTAAACTTAAAGCAAAGAATAACTCTCTTTAAGGATACAAGAATGCTGAGACATTGTGAAGTAAGTCGTACTCTTTGTTAAGTCTCATAACCTACAGTGAGAAAGACGCCACATGTGAGTCTATCAATATGCCTCCAAAGTTCTAGATAGAGTCTGCCTGATGTCTTGTTTCCTCTGCTTCTACTTACCTTCTATATACAAAAACCATGATTATGAAATTTCAGTTTAAAGGACATTTATAAGGAGTGTAAGAATAAGAGTGTGGAAGTTGCCAGGCAGACGGAAATATGCCCCTAGGTAATAAATAAAAAAGGCAAAGGTGCATATAACATATAATTATAAAGCAATGTTAAATATGTAACAAAAATAGAGGTGTACATTGAGATCCGATGATCAACCATGGTAATGAAGCATGGTTTATGATTCAACCAACTTGGAAAATAGAAACCAAATGAATGAAGCACCTATTGACTCAATTTAACTAGGAGCCTGGAAACGAGTGCCTTAACGTCGCTAAAAGATGGGAAACGGTTATTTTGAGCACAGTATCAATTAGGCAAAGACTAGCCTTTGTCAGGAAAGGATTCCTTTTTCATCTGTCATGTCGATCGTTATTTTTAAAATAGGAAATTATCACCATTAAATTATAAGGTACTTTAAAAGGATGTTTGTTCCACAAAATTATGACTATAGTGGTCTTGAAAATAATTAAATTGTAGTGTCTATAGGACTTATTTGATCTGGATTATCATTCCTGTGGCAGAAGTCAGAAATGATTACTATATTTTTTTACTTTCTCTGATGTTCAACATAATCTCATGCATAGGTCACGATGACACAGACTGTTTATTAAAATTTCGTTATTTTCTTATTTGAGAATGTTCTCCGAACTTTACTTAAGCTTTTTCTTCTTTAGAAACTGAGTATTAGTTGGTAATTAATGTGTCCTGGTCGTCGGTTTATTTCTTTTATTCTCTTAATGTAATTCACATTTTGTTTACATTATGATTTGTTTTAGTAGAGAGAGTTGAGTTCTAAGAGTGTCATTTAGTTCTTAAAACTATATCTTTAGTGTTTCTACCATCTTCATTATTGAGATGTGCAGAATAACTAGCAGTTGATAGATTTCTAATTACTTGACATATGACATACAAGGCCCTGCAAACTTATTATAGCGAGAATGTGCTTCCTTTTTACCAATGTCATTCAAAGGTATTAGAGGAATATACCTAACCTGGTCATAAATGTAGTCACTAATCGCATGGGGTATCTCGGTTCATATTCTTTGTGCTGATAGATTCTGTCAGTGTAGTATAGATGAAAGTGAACAAGTTAATTGTATGGTCCCACATTTTACCGGTCAGCAACTATAACAATGGTATTTCCTACTTGAGACGACGAAGCATATCAGACAGGTTGCTTATCCATTTTTAATACACTGCTCCAAGTTGCAGTAAAATCTAGGTAAGCTTAACCTAGTATTTAAGCTAGAAACTGCTTATAGCACACTACTGTCATCAGATTGGATTAAAACAACAGTAACAAGATGTAACGACAATATTTTTGAAAACAAACTTTGCAGCAAATGTGAAGAGAGATTTCCTCGGTCTTGTGATTTACATATGCGTTATAGAGACACAAACCTAAAATTACAAGAATAGTTCTCAACAAATGTAACAAGAGTCAACAGTATGCTAACATTTCGAATCAACGATATCGGTAAGCAATGGACGGTGGTAAGTGGAAAACGTCCAATACACCTGCTTAGAATAGAGGATCTTAAGGTGCTTCCAGTATCCGAGCTGACTATGGGAATCATGAAATAATAAAGGACATTATCGCAACCGCATCTTGCAATCACACGTTGCTAAGTTGCCAAGACGTTGAAATGATTACTGCTACAGTTGGCGACTTGTATACGGTTTATTTCACCGTTACAATAATGTTTCTTATATGGAATGGCAATTTTCACATATAAATCATTGCACTTCTACACCAAACCATTGATCTGGCGTTTCATGTACAGATGAAACTATTGCATGTTTAACAATTTGGTTGTATTAGACAAATAATGATGCTTCCATAGTTGGATTAATCAAGAAGAAAATATTTTTCAATTTTTTGGTAGAGTAAATATTTATAATGATTTTTGTATTTTTGAAAATGTTGCTGGTACTACAAAATTTACAGATAGCACGAAGCAAAGTAGTAAACATATTTGATGGATAAGCTTTTCGCCGATTCTCTTCAGTTGATCTACATCGGTAATGAATAGTGCACAAAGAATCTATTTATACAATAGTAAGGATAGAACAGTTATGAAAAACAAATTTGATTGGATGTACACTTACAAAGGAGAAGGACAAAGACAACAGATTGCGCGTAAGCAATGCAACAACCTAAAACATGGAAAGCTTAAAGACAAATTCTTTCTGCCGGCAAAGACTGGGCTATAAATAGATTCTTTGTGCACTATTCATTACCCATGTAGATCGACTGAAGAGAATTGGCGAAAAGCTTATCGATCAAAAATGTTTACTACTTCGCTTCATGCTATCTTTAAATTTTGTATTTTTGTAGTCATGGACAATTCTTTAGCTCTCGTAAAATTTGGTAAAGGGGTTATTACATCATGATATTCTCAAGATGTGAGGAGTGGTAGAGTGTCAGATTCACACTCCGAGGGTCGTGAGTTCGAACCGACCCTGAGCTTGCCTGTCTCGATTCCGGAGGTACTGTGCTTTGTTATCTGCTCTCGGGAAGTGGGAAACTATGTTTCGAGAGATAGGACAGAGGGGGGGTTACATGCGTGAATAGCAGGAACGGCAAGCATAAAATAGCATGAAAAGTAAGCATAAAAAGTAAGCATGAATAGATTGTCATCGGAAAAGGAAAAGTAACCCATTCCTAGAAGTGGTTTTGGCCTTGATTAGTGTGGATACAATAAAAAAATAATCACATTAGCTATTTCCTGTATGTAATTAGTCCTTTCTCTTTATAACTCAATTGTTCTTTCGTATATGTTTCGTATATATATATTTCGTATGTTAAAGACGCAGAATTCAAATTTATTGTACATAACAACACTATCTTTTTTCGGTCACAGCTTAATTTTTTCAGAGTATATATGTATATGAGTATATGTGTGTGTTATATACAACATCGGTTAGCATTTCATGTCTCAATTTCGTTCTCCCTCCTAGCTTATAAGAGTTAACCAAGACAAAACCATAAAATTACGTCTAGCATCTAAACTGTTATCTTTGCGAATCCACTAGGTTGAGAATTCAAGCGGTCATACGATAATATGGTATGTGGATAAAGCCAAATTTCTGTGTCTCCACTCACTAAACATTCGAAGAGGAGATATAAGCGAACAAAAGAAAGTGTTACTAAGATTTGAACATAGCATACTATATGTCACGATACGTTGCCTTCGAAATAAAGCCACGGGGACCTCGACAACAATTGCTTATTTTCTATAATCAGTAGTTTAGCTTCCTATAATCCATCGGTGGTCCTCTCATCAGGCTTAAAGCAATTTCGTGGCTAACCTCTGCACATGTGACATGACAATGAAAGGTTTGCAATCTAGTTCACCAATCAGTACAAAGACCATGGACATTAGCAATGATAAGCACAGAGGATTCAATTGATCATTATGAAATATTGCAATCTACAAAAATAATTTTGGTATAATTTCTTGGCTCCGTACACCATTACAAAAAGAGATATTAAATTGACAAGGCTTCGTTTCCAAAGAACTTCCATAGATCGACTGGAGACATTGAAGTATTAAACATGATTTAATCTGCAGAAACAATTAGAATCGCCGATATAAACTTTGTTGAATTCTTTATTGCAGTTTGTAAACTGCTTCACCAGGTATTTTGTCCTTTAACTTGCTCATTCCAAGCTCTTTTCAGAACATTTTTCTTTGTATAAATGGCATTGGCTAGGTAGAATGAGCCATGTTATAGTCCGCATTTTGATTTAAACGTTTTGCTTTAACCTGTATGATTTAAAAATAAAATTTCATATCGACCAGTGGAAGTTTTTCATAAATAGATGTTTTCTACTGTAGTTTGCTTTTAAGTGTTTTCTTTCTCTTAAGTGAACCTCCAGTGGTCAGAAAATTTTTGGTACTTTTATTATTGTACTGACCTGAAACGGCTCTCTCTATTCTTTCTGCCGTACGTTGAGCGCACTTCCCGTAAAACCGTGTAATGATTGCCTCTTATTGAATTTTTCAGCGTCAAAAATTAAACTTCCCTGCTCCTTAGGACGTCAATTTTGTTCCTTATGACGTCATAAATTGCCTCGTTCTGGAAAAATTTTAATAAAGAATCGCGCATAACTACTTAATACTGTATGTGAGGTTAAAACTAATGTTGCTGTTCGATTCCTTGAAACATAATGAAAAAAATCTCAAAAGAAGTTTGACCACTTGAGGTACACTTTCATATTTGTCGGTGTCTTAATCAATTTATCACAAATACTTCACGTCAAACTTTACATATTTCTAGTCACTCCCTACCCATATAGACACCCAGCTATACCCAATCTTAAAGAATAACGTTTCTGCTAACTACAAATTGGTCATAGAAGGGACATTACAATGCGTAAACCTCATTTAAAATTGCTATGTATTACATGATAGAATTTGTGCATGTCAGCACCGTGGCTTCGTTACAATTAGTTAGCAGACCACAAACGGCAAGCACCATGTTTCCATTTCGAGTCCACGTGGGCACATGTTTTCCTTTCCTTTAATTAAATAAGCAAATTTTCGTGTTTTCTTTCTTTCTCTAATAATTTGCAATGTTGTGAAAACGAGCAATTCGAAGTTTGTGGTTTCTACGGGACCTCCAGCATAACAGTGTGTGTATGTATATACGATACAACTGAGGAACAATCCTTGTAAAGTGTTCGAAATAAATAGATTAACAAATAAATAACATAGTGGAGAAAAATCTATTTTAAAAGTTAAGCATGTTACAGAGTATTTGCTGTATAATAATGCAATTGCAATAAAAAAGAAATCCATCGTGATGCAGATAGACGTAGTTCGTTGCAAGAGCACATTTAGAGATGCACTTCTTGTATTATGGCAGGACGATACAACTCTTGGCCCTCCTAAAGTAATGCATTGTTTGCCATTTTGAATCTTAGAGTCTCCTCAAGGTAAGCACCAACTAAATCCTACAGCAGTCATCTTTACTCCCCAATGGTAGAATTGTGGTATTTCTTATTTGAAATCATTAGTTTTACTGTATTCACTGTATTCCAAAGACGGATTCCTATATCATATTAACTTGACTAACGTCCTTTTCTTATAGGAAACAATATTTTGATTTGCGTAAAAAGCAACAGGTCTTTAATGACTTGTTGGCACAGGGCGCTATAATGTGTGGTATTATTGGAATTCAAATTGGTAAATGCAGGGTAGAAGTGCATGGTTTAGCAAGTAGTGCATTGGAAATGGTCGCAATGATGAATCATTCACTTCCAGCATTTTCCAATATTCTTAGATTATCAAAACCAAGGTCCGTATTCGTAAGGGTAGCTTAAGCTCATCAAGCTCTCATTCCATGCTGATCGAGCGACAATCTCCATGAGGTTGTATCTATAAATGTCAATTACCGTTAAGCTCCCTCTTTGTTTCCAATCGCTTTTAAGGGCAAAATTAGCACAGCAATATGAGACTTAAACCAGGTCGCAACCAGGTTAATGCTACTTTTTTCTTTCATATTCAAGCGGCGAAACATCGGAGGGCATCGAAGCGTCCATGGTAGGCCTTGGAATACGGAGGGAAAAGTATTGGTTCGAAGAAGAACCAAATAGACATCTGATGGACGTATTTAGTGACGAGGAAAGCATATGGAGATACTAATTTGAAGCGACACAGCTTGAATTTACATGCGATCTTTACCTTGTTGTAAAAGGAAAACTGGATTGCCTTGTCAATCAAATTCAAAGATTCATGCGGCTCTGAGACATAATGTAGCCACTGGTTTGCTTTAATATCGTGTCGATACATCTTGGGAGAGCAACCGAGACCCTTGACAAGCATTTGAGCACTTTACGTTGAAACTGTAGACACTGAGGGAGAGAATTATCTGTTGTATACGGAATTTACTACGAGCAATTGCCGAAATCGTGGCAGTAAGGAGCTCTGTATTTTAGGATCCACGATAATCTTCCGAAACTGTGTTTATGTTTGTTTGTGAATGGTACCCTTTTTTGCTGATTCTTATTTGAATGTTGTATAACGAAAGAAAATTATTATTCTTTTTCACAGCTTCTTCCCTCTCTGGGGTAGCTGTTTTTGATGAGACGCCTCCATATTTCTATATGTGAATATATCCATATCAAATGCCTCTTCGTCGTTGATATTTTTCTCTTTCAAGTAATTTCTTATTCACTAGTTTTAACTCGACTTTGGCTTTCCTCTCTCTCTAATTCCAAAAATCTTGAATGTTTGTCGTCTGACTTCAAACGTGCTGCTGCTCCTCCTCTCTTCTATAGAGATGACTAGACCACCTCAATCTTCCCTCCTGAACCTTCTTGGACAACTCCATGACTCTCTGAAGCATTCATTTTATGATTCTCTGTAGCATTCATTTTCATGATTCTCTGAAGCATTCATTTCATCAGCTCTCCTCGGGGGTGCTTGTTGTAGCCCATAGGTGAGAGCTGGTCTTACACTTGCCTTATGGATCTTTCCCTCTAGCTTTATTAGTACTATTCTATAGCATAGGAGTCCTGAAAGTTTCCTTTAATTGTTTCATCATCACTGAACGTGGTGGCCATCTACCATTCTATCTCCCCTTCACTATCCACCACCGATGCTAAAAATTTGAAACAGCTCACCCTCTTTAGGTCCCTCCAATCCTGCTGCACCCCATCTTCACCCCTAGTGGTGTCTGTACAAAAGCAATTTCTCTCAATACCATAATTTAAAGAGGCATATTTCGAGTTTCTAAGGAATACATATGAAATGCAAGTGAAATTATATGGCTAAATTGTCTATCTGTCAATGAAAGAAAGATCACTTTGATGGAAAGCGATAGTCGGTGTTCAAACCGTTGTCCAGTCAATAAATATAAATGCATGAGGACATACTTATCTAATTATATGAATTGACAGGTAGCTTGCACACTCCACGTAACTGTTAAATCATGACACATGTGACAGTGATGAGAAGTTGCTAGGAAATGACCTTGAATTTGTATAAGTGTTAAACACTACGAAAGACTGTATAGCGCTATAAAATAGTTTGTTTGTTTTTTACTTTTTTAATATGCACCATTCGTTTTGGGGTTCTGACTTGACATCTGACTTCTACCAGAACTCTGAGATGCCAAGGACTCTTCTAAAAATGAAGGCAGTATCTAACAGTGCTGCCTTCTGGAAGCAGGTATTTCTCAAGCTCTCTAGATTATTTTTTTTATTTTTTTTATTATTATCATTGTTAGTATCATTACTTGTTTATTAAACTACCATCAAAGAGATCGCCATTTGATCAATTATATATAAATCATTTCACTAGAACTTTCTCTGAGCAAATTAAGTTACTTCTTTTCAAGTAAAAGAAACTATTGAAATCCTAGTCTGAATCAAAACATTCTTAAAGCCATTGGATCGCAGTTTGCTGTTACGTGAATATCAAAGGCTTAGTAAAGATCGACTTTGGAAAACATAGAATAGAAATGTGGTAAATGGTAACAATTAAATGACTTGAAAAAATTACAATGATTTTCAATGTGATTCAGCAGAAATTTTACTGCTGAGAGTTTTTACACTCCTTAAATGATCATTTAATCATTGCTATTTTCATGTTGTCTCTTACCTAACGAAAGGCATTGGATAGTCTATTTGAGAGATACAAAAAGACCGCCTTTTCATTTATTTAAATAAATCTTACTTACTAAGATATGCATGGAGACCCTAAAGGTGGCATGAGAAGAAATAATAACACATGTTAAAGTCTTGAATATGAATCGGCTTTGCTTAGTTATTCAAAGATCCCACACGTCCAATAAATGGTTGTCGTATTGACCATCTTCATGGTAACAACAGTCAACATATCTGAGGCCCGTTAGTGGTAGGTTATTTATATGAAGCATTGAGTACAGTTAAGCGTTACTTCAAAGGCAGATAAATGACACTCTCATTGAAAATCGAGTCATAATCGGATATAAAATAACCATATTTTAAGTATCACTAGGGAAGATACCTCCTTCATACAATACCTCCTTCAACAATAATAATTTTAGAATGTTGAGAAAATATTTCCAAGCTTAAAATCCGCATTTGTTTATAAGCTGGCTTAGCCTGTTTCCAAAACGGTTGCCTTAAATGGCAAGATGATAACTTACATCGTAAGCCCAAAATGTGAGTTCAATCTTTTGTACGTTTGACTTCGAAAACTGAAATCCTAAAGTACATTCCTTAAGATCTCAAAATAATTGTTAGGAGAGGATACACAGTAAAAATACAAGATTCATTGTTATGCAAAATTGAAAGAACACAAAAAGTGCTAAAGATCAGATCTGAAAATCACTCTATTTCAACAGCCAGGCACGTACGTAGGGAGGGGGGGGGAGGGGAGGCCTCACTTGCGCTCTGCCTGGCCAAAGGAGTTGTGCCCTTTTTATGCAGTAACATTCCTGTCTCTATACTATTTAAGCTTAGACGTCCTGGTTTGAGATTTTACTAACAGAAAGCAGAGTAATCTTAACACTGTATCCGAGATGGCAACGTCCCGATTGAGACCCATGATGGCATCCAATTCTATTCCACTTTCAAAAGAGGATCTTTAAACTTTGAAGAAATGCTATTGCTTCAAAACCTCAGCCGGCCCAGTTATGAACAATTAAATCCCATTTAAAGTGCACGTAGGATTAATATAGAAAACTGTGGCGAGGAATTTTACATTTGGGTTTCTGCTATGGTAAGTAAAACAAAGGGAAGTATGAACGCTGACAAGCAATTTGTTCCTAAAGCAGAATGCACACACAGCCGAAATTACGCCTTTGAACTCTAAATAGCTTTTTCTCTTTAAATCAAGTCGCTTTATGGTTTACTTCAAAGATAAATTTGCGATTGATTAAAACAAAGATTACAGAAATGATTGGCCTTCTCATAACGAGGCCTTATGGCACCGAGTCCATGATAAGCATTCCTTGCTAAATCGATTTGTGATATTTTGTGTCTCGATTCCACTAAAAGCTAACCTAAGTACGTGAAGTTTTATGCACATCTTCAGTCAATATTTTCTAAGCCTTGGACTAAGGATAGTAATACGAGGATAAAAGCAGAAGCCTTTCACAAATTCCAAACAAGATTCAAAACTATGGTTTTCACTATTGTTCTTTTTAATGATTTAAAGTCAATAAAGCCAATAATTCTGAAATTTCAGAAAAGATAACAAAATATTTTCCATGCTCATTAAATGATAATTGCTCAGTCTTTGAAGATATGGAGTTTACAAAGAAAACGTTATTAATAGCTTTTAAATCCGCCACGATTTCGCGGTGCAAACAGCTCTTTCTGTTGGCATAGAACTATCAACACCGCGAACTAGGATTTCGACTAGAGAGATCAAATATTTATTGCCTCGCTCTACCTAGGACAACCAGTGACAGTCAGAGTCAATGAAGGACAATCAGATCCAGGTGCTATTGGAAGGGGCTTGAGATAAAGTTGTCTCATACATCCGTTGCTATTTAATATTTGTGCCGAGGCGATAATGAGAAAATCTATAGTTGGTGTGCATTGAAGAAGTGCATGTTGGAGGTCGTCTTTTTCATTCAGTTCATGTTCCAGATGACCAAGGAATGTCAATGATACAGCTGCCGGATAGCAAATCATCATAAACAACATAAATAGAGTGGTAAAGGGTTATGGTTTGCATGTATATGTGAGAAAGCAACAAGTCATTAGGAAGTCATAGGGAAGAAGAACAACGAAATCCTAAATATGAAGACGGATGGAACAAGGCACGAGAAGGTGAGACAGTTTAGGTACTTGGGAAGTATTCTGACAAGTGATAGTTTGTTTCTGAGAAGGAGATAAAAAAAGTGTGGTCATGGTAAAGGAGATGTTCAATGCCAGCAGACTTCTGCTCATAAAATATGAAGAAAGGAATACAGAAAAACCCCACTTACATTGAGCATACTCCTCTATAAAGGAGAGACACGGACACTAGAAACGACTGATTCTAAAGAAATTGAGGATTGGGAAATGTGGTTCTTAAGGAAGTAAAAAATATGCGCGACAAAGAAGTTTCAAATGCGACCGTACTGGTTCCTCGTCTTGTCTAGCAAACATAGTGAAACGAAATGGATAGATCGTCTGTTGTGCCATGATGGTATACTGGGAACTGTCGTGGAGGCAAGAATGTGTGGGGAACCCTCAAGGGGTAGAAAAAGGAAGGGCATGTTGGACGCCCTAAAAGACGGAATGACCTATGTTGGTCTTAAAAGATTAGCCGGAGATACAGAACAGTGGAAGAGCAAAAAGCTGCTTTAAAGCAGACAACCGTAGAGAGAAGTTCCTACAAAGCTAAAAGGGAACCAATAGAACCCCATCCTTTCACACACATACAAATACACATTCACACAAACACTCACAAATAAACACAAGCAACGCCAAACCGCAGACCCAGAATCTAATTCACTATTCCATTACTATTTTCATACTTTCATAAAATTCTAATATTAAAATAATAAAATATTATAAATTCGTTCTTTGTATAAAGACTTCTTGTTTGATTTTCCGTCTGCAGGATTAAAAAAAATTAAATATGACATAATTCACTTGATTTCAAGCAAATGCCTACATATCATAGCATTTGAGGATGGTTACGAGCCCCAAATAATGATCCTGTCTCAGTTTCACCCCTTACATAAACCTGGTACACGGTTCTTTTTTTAAACTGACATAATTATTTCTACCGCTTTTTAAGGTCATGGAGGTAGGGCAGAAGAACTTCATTGTTATGCACTCCTTTTCTTCTGACAACTATTTAAAACTAGAGTAGACCTATATAATTATATTTAACTTTACTTGAGAGGTTCTTAAGTTTTTAGATGCAACTATCCTATCAAACCCCCTTAAATACTTACTCTATGCCATTACAGTCTCACCCCCCCCCCCCCAACACAGTAACTATCATATAGTCAGTTACACAGTCTCAGGGTAGGAAAGGAGGCCTCCCCTCCTGCCTTTGATGTTAAGAAACGTAAAAGCAAATAGTAGAATACCTTAACTGCTCTGCCTTATACAGAGCAGGAAAAGGCCAAAGAAACTGATTTAACTGATTTCATATTCCAAAACCTCCCATGACGTAAGGTATATTGCAGAACTAAAAGGGTCGTTTTCCATATGTGTTTCTGCCAATTTACTCCCCATCAGCTCCTGAAAAGTGTTTAAAAGTGTCAGGAGATGGTCTAGGGAATGGTCTAAGTAATACAGATCTACTGATACAGCTATCAAATAGGGTTACCTTCATGCATCTGTAGTTTCTGAAGATACATAGCTTTTAAATTAGCATCTAGTAAATAAAAAGGTATTAGGGATCCATCTCAATCCGTCCAACGAAAAGGTTTTGAAACTTCTCTCCTTCACGTTCTCCTCCACTCCTTCACCTCCTTCACAGAGACGGGTTATCCTCATGCAAACCAAGCAACCTCTACTGCCAACATACTCAAGAGCTCTCTTCTTTAGCGCCACCCATTAAGACAGATTAACCCACACCTCGCACATAATTTTATTACTAGCAAGGTTCCTATGCATAAGAAAACAAACTGTTACATTTCTTCCTTCATACTTAGATTATGATAAATTTTGTCTTTTAAAAATTGTCTATAAATACGTAGACAATCATCTGAAAGTTTCAAGGATCAGCTTAACACATATCTTGCACATACACATCTTACACATATCTTCTTACAAAATATGTTTTCGCAAAATCACTACATCTTTTTGTCTTTGGTTTTACCATCAGTGCCCTTAATTTCAAATGCTGTTAGTTCATTATGAACCCTTCTGATAGTAACCACTGATCTCTAAAGAAGACTGGATCGAGCTCTCGAATGGTTACAGCAGCAAAATAGCATGGTCACGAATACTAACCTCATAAAGTTAAAATGGTGCGGAAAACTCCGTTATGATACGTAATATTGTTTGTAAGCCTTTTTGATAGGGACTAAAATGTCGTTCAACGCCTGACCTCACTTTGAGACTGGAAGTTGCTCGATCCAGTACTTTTGAGTGAGTGGTAGTAACCTCGTTAAAAATTAAGAGCAGACACTAGCAAAATAAAACCAAACGAAGATGATTTTTTGCCAGTGCAAGAAAGAGAAGAAAAAAAGCAAATATTTCGGTAAATACTT
>JAAAKL020012355.1:0-13081 GCA_010016065.2 Carybdea cf. marsupialis auct. non (Linnaeus, 1758)
TCTTTCTTATTTTCTTAAGGACTTTAGCACCAAGGTCTCTCAGATGTACTCATTGTTTTTCTGGAACACATATAAAAATCCATTACGGAAACTAAATGTTTGTCTCTTGTGTACAAGGTAAATTTGATTGATATAAGTGGAATTTAAAATTGTATTCAGATTTTGTATTAATTAAAATATATTTGTATACGTACATTAGTTAAATGCAAAATTGAACGATGAAGGATAGGGGTTCGAGAAAGAAGTAGATTTGTTTTTCAGCCTAAAAACCAACCCAACTTGACAAATTTTGTTGACGAAGTTAAGTCACATATTACTTACACAAATTAGTTTTCACCTTTCCCAACTGCAATAAGTACTTCTTTGTCTGTGCGCACCATTAAGGAGTAGAAAAATTAGGTTGTAAAGTACGTGTTGATTTGTAAAATGTTGCAGTTGATCCTCTCAATTGAAGAGCATAATTTTGCTAGGAAACGACAGAAAAATAAAATTTATAGTAATAGTCTACACTAAGAGTAAAATACTTTTAAATTCATAAATGTTACAAATAATTTTCAGTCTTTGAAAACTATGTTAGCTGCTGCTCCAATGTACATAAGAGCTGATATAAATATCAAGAAATTACCTTAACGAAAAAAAATAGGTCTGGTACCAAGTTTAATTAGATACAAAATAACCAGAAGAATTACAACGTCTTTAAAATTCCCTATTTATTTCTATCTGCACTCAGAAAATAGTTTGTTGGTAGTACAAAACAATAAAACTGCACGAAACAGCGAAAACATTTTGGTACTGAAAAGCTTTTTTTGTCACATGGCTCAGCAGTTCTTATGACTTTATAAACCAGAGGTGGTTGTTTCCTTGTAGGAGCTGATGCTTGGCGAATACATGACGGAACGTGCAACTTGATACTATAGAAAAATATTCATCTGTCATCATTTTCGGTCTCAGCATTGTAGCACAGTCTGTTCTGAAAGGTATGCCATTTCCATTTTACCATTCAACCGACGCGATATATAAAAAAGTATTGGTTATTTATTGGCATTATTCATTTTGTTAGAGAGACCCATTTATCCCGTGGCCTCCAATTAAAGCTGTACTGGTACTCTCGAAACAATAGAATACGATTTGTTGCTGACATTAAAACTGTTAAAGTACAGATCTTGAGATCTCTACTCGTTTTTGATCACGTGTTTTTATCATTCATTCTTGTCGTAAAGAAAGAGGCTATAATTCCACGGACACGAGGCCAGCTATTGTTTATTGTTTGTGTAACCAGGTCAGGGTTACGTTCTAATTTCGTAGGTTACGCAAATTATAATCGAGTCACCCTTGTTGGCAGTCGTGACACTGCATGACACTGTTTTTATGTGTAATGAGGATTCTCGAATCCGCCTTGTTACGCAGTTACAGTAACGTGGCGTTTTGCCATTGAGTAATAAGTTTGCTTATATTATAGGGAATCCCCCCGAGATTTGCCAAGGTTCGTGTTTGCCTCATTGTCACTGTACAAGAATTTACGCTTTGTAACACATCACTGTTGTCACAGTAGATTCGTAACGTGGTATGTTGCAACATCTTTAGAATAAGTAGGCATCATTTAGCCTCATTCAGTGGAGTAGTTTGACCTCCCGAATGGTCGGAGTCGTTCATCAGAATGTTCACTACACGAGTAGTTGCTACCTGTTTGTATTGAATTGACTTTGCAAGATGGGAATAAAAGACCGAAGACAGATTCTTGTATCATTATCATGTCAGGATCTACCTCACCCTAAAATTATCTATGCGCCTCGCCAATCGGCCGTTACATTTGGAAATCTCATTATTTTAAGTAACGACATCATCTAATTAGTTATATTTAGTATCAAAGAAACGTGTAAGCAAGATATGATCAGAGAGACATTTGGAATCGAAATATAAGTGGAATAGCAATTGAAGTTTCATATAGACTACAGAAAAGGTTAGAATTGGCTCTTGATATCAATGAGATCCTTGTTTAGTCATACAAACAACGCATAAGCAAGACATGCAGGCAAAGAGAACGTCGCGAAGTCTCGAGTAATTACGTCATCACAATTTACATACTTGTCTTGCATTAGAAATTAATTACGTCACTTTGTATCTTCTTCTAATAACATGTGAAAATTTTGTAGTGAAAAGTGTATATAGTCTGGATATTATGGTGTTTTAAAAGAATAATAACGAAGCATTAAAATATATCCAAATAATAGACTCATTTTCACACTAGCTTTTTTAGATTGTCTCTTCATAATCATAAGTCATTCAGCACCGCGAGTGATTCAAAACATGTTAAACATCTACCACTAAAGATTCTCATTTAGCTCTATAAGTTGGTGTTACTCATTTCCTGCTGACATTTTATGTGACAATAGTCTGGTAGAAACTTTCTGTATTAAAGCTTTATTCTACAAGGTAAACATTCCTGCCTTAGGATTGGATGTGAAAGTGGTCAGGTAATATCCCAGAGGTACACTATCTTCTTTCAAGAATATATATTCATAACCTCTAATAAACCACTGGTCCAAATGTGTATCCAACACCGCAATAACAAGCGGTTTATTCTTTTCTGATAAATGCCTAGTTTACTAGAGAAAGAGAAATGAATTCAAGATTACCTGTGCTCGTCTTTGTGCCAACAACAAATTCATTGAAAACATTCTTCTGTGAAATGTAAACTGATCTTGTCAAGGAGAGACAACAATTACGTTTTAAGACAACTAGGAAATATTACTTATAACACCATTCGCAATAAAAATATTCATCCAACATATTATGTCTGAAAATGAAATTCTGAAGATCTTTACACTTTGCTGGAGGAACTACTTCTCCTACAGCTACTATTTTTTATTATCTTCTTCTACTACAGATGCTACTAGTGCTTGTACTTCTACCACTCTTCTCAACCTCATTGGCACACTATAAGTGATACTACCATCATTTATACCATTGAAGGGTATTGAGGAAACGAATGAGCAAGTGATTGGGAAAGGAATTGATCAAGTGAGAGAGTAAGCTGATAATTAAGGTAGGGAGTGAAGTCAGTTATTTCGTTGGACGGTAATTGAGTGTACAAAAAAGTATTCAGGGAAGTGACCAGAGACGCAAAGTGGGAGGGGGGCGAGAAGTGAGTAGGTGAGCATGTGAGTGCAGTGAGAATGGATGTGAACAGGAAAGTAAGTAAAGACGTAACCGAGGGAGTGTCCAGGGGAATATCATGGAAGTAAACAGGGGAGTGGAATGTGAAGTGAACTGTCATGTGAACAGATTTTGAGCAGGGAAGTAAATACCACGTGCGTGATCAGAGAAGTAAGCAGGGAAAAGAGAAGGTGACTGAGTAGGTTAATATGTGTGTCATAGTGTGGTTATCATGTTTCAATTATCCTCGTTATTTCTTTCCAAGCTCCGTCTATTAACTGGGTTGACCTTACTCCGTATTCTCCTTATTCTCCTCTATATTGATCACAACTTCTAAACTATTTGGTTGAAAGGTAGCAAAGAAAACAATTTTATTCACCACACAATTCAATTTTATTTCAAGTTTATTCCTTGATCGATTCACCTTGTGCGTGTGCGTGATAGGAGAATAATTTTGTTCGTGTGAAGTTTGAAAGACAGAAGAAGAACGAAGAAAAAGAAGAAAGAGAAGAACTTCGAATATAAATTTTAAATTAACTTCCCATAACGTAAGGAAGTTAATAGAACGTCGGTGCACTCTGCATTCCTTGTTGTTTATTGTAGACTTATTGTGAGATAAAAAATGAATGCAACTTTTCTTTCATTAATACTTCGGACGTTGGTTGTAGATACTGATCTGAAAAGATAAGCCATTGCTTGTAGTTGGATTCCAGCCACTGACTATTCTATAAATGGATAGATTGATCATAATATTTCATTTGAAGGATCATTTGCCATTTTCTTTACTATGATAAAGGCCCCGTTTTGCGCATGTGAAATTTTATCTCCATAAAAACGTCACGAAGAGTCGGTCGAAGTTATTATACTGATGTCATCCTTCTTGAAACTATTATTGATAGGTACAAAAGATCAATAGGCTTCCATTTTGTTTGAAAAAACTATTATATCCATTTATAGATAGATTATAAACTTTACAGTTAAAGATGAAGGATGAACGTCATGAGTTGTCATAAATAACCACAGAAGATAAGATTTGTAAATCAAACAGGTAACCTCTCTTTCGAAAGTAAGTCAAGTGCGATTATCTTGAAAGGAAGTCAAATATGTTACAATAGCAGCTTCTTTCAAGGCTTCTTGTTACAAGATACAATTTCGGTAAAGGAGAGTCTGTGTACGTTTGTATGTACTCAATCTGGAGACAGAACCTTTTCGCCCTTGTCGGCTCATCACTGCAGAATAGAGCTTTGAGACCGAATTATAGCTATGTAACTAGCAAAGCTGCTACAAAGCAGTTTAAACAATTCATATGCTACCATGTCAAAGTGCTTAAACTTCGCAAGCACCGTGAGCAAAGCATAAAGCAACACCAATGGTGTCGTGCCAAGCGGATAGTGCTTAATCTAACATAGGCTAGGGAGCTAAATATGTATGTGTGTATGTATGTATTTATGCATGTATGTATGTAAGTATTTGGATGTGTATAAAAATTTAATAAAATAAAAAAAATTAATAAAAAATCTAATAAAAAAACTTGGACGCAGTTGTCCGGATGCTAGAAGTAATAGCAATACTTGGACAGCCCACCAATCTTGTTTACTCAAGAAGTATTCAATGAGAAGCATTGTATTAAAGTGTACTGTACTTTTACTACTGATATTGATGTACCATTAATAATTTAATGTTCCTTTCCTTTTACTCTAGAACATGAATAGAAACGGACTGGCAGGCGTTATGTCATAAAACTATTGGTAATAATGTGGTCTACCGTGGAAGCTTTTCAAAGAGTCGTGATGTAAAAGAGAAATTTATTTTCTGTATAAGATAAACAGATAGAATAGATTATGTTATCATCGAATTACCAAAACAATTGTGACCTATATTCCGTTGAAAACGTCACTGTAATAAAGTACATGAATTAAGATTCATCCAGCTCCTCAATCCGGCCCCACAGTCACACGAGTGTTGCTGGGACCAGTCTCTGGGTTATTTCAGTCAACCAGCCTCACAATCATCCTATGATACTGAGGCCACCTTACGTCCATCTAACATCCTCACTAACTCTTTTCTACTGATTCAAGTACATGACTAACCAGGTATTTGTAAGTGGAAAGGGTGATAAAAGTGCATTAATTAAACAAGACCTAATAAATAATGGCCTTAATCACATTGCAATTCTCTTCTGATTTCAAAACAATGATTTTGGAGATTTTTCTGTTTTACCCTATTAGCAGGACAGAGTGTGTAGATACCAAGTTCTTCCAGAACGGAGTCTTCATTTCATGCACCAAGTGGTTGACGTCACTTTCCTCATTTTTCATCGATATTTAATGCAAGCTGTCACTGATTTTGTCAACGTTTGTAGACCTGACAAAATTCTTGAACAAAAGTCCTGCTCATGATTCTCATCGTCATCAAGAACAGTAACATTTTTAGTTTTTTCTACTTCTTCTTCTTCTTCTCCTTTATCTTCATCATCATCATCATCATCATCATCGTCGGAATTGTCAATCTATTAATTTTTACAGTCTTTTTCATCACCACTCTCATCATAATTATCCTTATCATAATAATCATACTCATAATAATCTGCGTCATTGTCTGCGTCATTGCAAAATCATTACAATTAGAATTTTCATGAACCCCGTAACACATGGTCAGACTGAGTCTCCTCGTTGTTTTCACCGTGGTCTTTCTCTTTTTATTCTGTCAACCATGTCATTTTTTCCGATGCGGTAGACCTTGTCGACTGTTCGGCAGATGGTTACTGTCCTTGAGCTGAAGAGTAATCTTTACATCTGTATGTTCCTGACATGTTTTCTGTCAATGCAGCTTTTTCCTTCTACTTTTTTTCCCCTATGGTTATGCTGGATATTCTTACCATGAAGATCATGCTCGCAATCGATCTCAGGTCCTTCATTTGACCGGATTCCAAAATTCCAAATTAAACGAAAGACAGTCTCCACTATATTGAAAATAGAAGCAGGCCTGCCATAAAACATGAACTAAAGATTGTTTTGCGTCATTCACTCTAAATAACAGGTACTATTAACTTGCAGTCCTGTGTTTGCATGTGCGTCAAAAACACAATTAGGACGCTGATGTTGACGTAATTACAAAAAGGTGAAGAAGAAGTTTGAAAGCATAAAGGATAACTCGTCATTACTAAGTTTCAAATAAAAGAGGACATCGTCCACTTTTTCTGTATTTAATTTTATTTTGTATATTGACATATTCATAGCTTATCACCAATCTCATTAAGGTCAACCTACACCATCTTTATATTAACATATAAATTACAGATTTTAGATCGAATTTGTTCGATTTGAATTATTCATGTTATAATGATATTGACCTTGACCAATAAGAGTGAGTTTGTAGCAGTGCTGTGAAAATAAGCGACGTGGTTCTTTATAGAAGTTCTCATCAGTAACAGAATGTGGACGTAATCTCATTGGATTTCAATAACTGCAATGATAAGGGAATCACCCATTGGCAGCGGTATTACTCAATTACACTACGAATCTTTCTTAGAAGTTGTAGTATCACTGCAGTGGCAAGTTCCTTCAAAGTTTCCTATTAATAATCACAAATGGATCTCTTACACTTCGATATAGTGTTGTCTAAAGGCCATCCCTCTTACCCATTCACCATTAACCATGACCACCACTCTCTTTCTGCACGAACTCGCCAAAAAAGTCAAATATTTCTAGACCTCTCCATGATACAGGTGACTTTAACATGCAAGCAGAGAGATGTCAACTACGATGTCATATAATTCTTAGACCTTGCTGAATTATTGGGAATGATACCAATTGCTCAATTTCTAACTCATCACCAGAAATTCAGGATGAACAAGCAGCCAGTGTTGCAGCAGGAGATTTATGCTTTCGGCATAGAAAGCAAGAGGCAGCTGAAATGAGTTTCGGTTTATGTTCTAATACAAGTTATATAAAACCACAGTCTAGTCTCGACTCCGAATCTTAGTACAGTGCTTTTCGTGCAAGTCTACACCCTCGTACGAAACAGTCTCTGTAACCTGAAAGTACGAGCTATGCAGAGCAGATCACTTAAGACAAACAGATATACAGAAAGCAAAAGGTAAAAACCGGTATCCGTGAAAAGGATACAATCACTGATCGCTAAAAAACACTGGATCGAGCATCTTCCGTCTGAAAGTGAGGTCAGTCGTTGGACGCCATTTCAGTCCCATCACACAAAGCTTATAAACAATGTTACGTAACATGGCAGATCTTCCCGCGCTATTTTAAATAATGGGCGCCAGTACTCGTGACTACACTTTTTCGTAGTTGGAAACAATGGGAAGCTCGATCCAGTCTTTTTTGAGAGCAGTGGATAGAATAGAATCAACATGCGCAGCGCATCCTAGTGATTGTGTTTAGGGAGCTGAGAACTAAAGTATCCTCCCTGTACTAGTAGCATAAAAACATAGTGTGGTTTAAAGCCTCAAACTGGCCACAACTCTAATTGTGGACATGGTTATTTTTTCTCACGAACCGTTTGTTTTTATCAACTGATTTCATTGCAGTCCAACACAGCAATGAATACACCTAATTTAAAACTTTTACCATAACACTCTATGACAAAATATTTTTTTTAGTCTGGGAGCGCTTACATATGCACATAAACGTACACATCCTAGTACAGTTATATTTGTAGATCGAAGCAGAATATGATAAAAGTTTATGTGGGACAAAAGATATAAGGAAGCAACTTCCACGATCAAAATTTGTATCAAGGCATCAATTGCTTTGTTTTAAGGAATGTAAATGGACAAAGTTTCTTTCAATTACTGTGCGTTGCTTGGCATTGCTTTGCCAATTAACGAATCTTGCACTAGCCTCCTTATCGATAAAGTAGAGTGCGTTGTTAAACAACTCGGTTGGATTTTTTTCCCGCTAGGAAATAAGAGAGAGGGTGCGAATAAAAGCCCTTTACAAATAATAAAAGTGAACGTCAGAATTTTAAATCTGATCGTCTTAACATGGTAGAACCAGAATAGTTTAGACCAGTGATTCTTAACGGGGGCAATAGTGCCCCCCAGTGGGCGTTTTGGAATCCTAGGGGGCGTTTTGAAATTGCGCCATTATACCCTCAGTAAAATTCAACCAGATTTGAAGTCTCTAGCTGCGACTCATTAAGCGCAGGGATCTCTTTAAGCATACTGAGACTATCACACTGACACTATCCGGACACTGAGACTGTTGCTATCGTACTATAATAAAAATATACAGTTGCATACTAATGTATTGTTTTCCTTGTTGTCAGGTTAGGTGGGGGGCGTTTTCAACATTTTTGTCTGATAGGTGAACAGTGACGGTAAAAAGGTTAAGAAACGCTGGTTTAGACGAAGTAAGGTTTTAACTAACTTTTAACTAAGTGAGTTTATTACGTAATGACGAAAGAAGGCATGCGGTATCTGAGATAAGGGTGATCTTGTGAAAAGAGGGAGAAGCTAAGGTGCACAATAACGGAGCTGAGAGGACAAATAAATTTTTGGCAAAAGAGAAGCATATTGAACATAGACAAGCATAAGCTCTGGTGTGTTGCAAGCATTATTCTCCATATAAAAATGAAGTGCAGAGGTCCTGTCCCCCAGCAAGGTTAAGCTATCAACAACGTCGGCCATGTTTAAAATATGGCAAAAATAAGTGGTCTTCCCTGCGCCTAATCAGCTGTCCAGCATCTGCTGCATTTAAATAAGGTATTTGGCTGGTCATGCCAGCTCCGTTACTTGACATGACAGCCTTGTCCATCTCACAACCTTCATAATAATGACGTCAAAATGTTCGTCCGATAGATCCTTCTCTATAATTCGTTATTGCTAAACCGCTGAAAAGAGAGCGTTGAAGGCATAAGGGATTCAGAGGAACTCTTCATCTTTGTTGATACAACTATGAACATTTATGAAGTACATGGAGATAGACACGAGCCTTTACTTCCATAACAGTATATCAAACGGATACCAATTAGCTGACAAATTAACATTTAAGGACGTTAAGCTCGAAATGAATAAGATACCAAAGGAATGGAAGTAAGCAATAAAGCCAGAAGTCCTTCGAGACACTCAAGTATCAGAACTACACTTTCTCCAACAACACACTATGTGGGTCAATAAATTAAGTCAAAAGTGAAATGGGGAGAATAAGTACGATAAACCTATGCAAAATTATGTAAGCGTTCGTAAGTGTACTAATCAATGAGAAAACACCGACTGTGTCATCACTACTACTTTACTATCATAAGCAATAAAGCAAATTGTTGGTTACTTTCTTATGATATTGTTGATTTCTACTTGACCATTTCTTAGGCCACATTAAATGAGGTAGTAAGGTGTGATAGTAGGTAAACGTCTTTAACAGACCACGGTATGAGTATCATAATCACACACTCACTAATCCTCGAGCACCGTGCGGTTCGTAGAGCCAACTTGAAACACAAGTGCTTGCCAGTGCTGACGACTGGCAGCGAGCTGCTCCGCTTGAGATAGATGCACTCCACAGGATCGCAGATCTTTGGCGACGACATCGAGCCATCGAGTACGAGGTGCGCATTGTGAGGGTCTCCATCCTGCTGCAGGCGGACTAAAATTGAGGACCACGTGGGTCGGATGACTCGGAGGCAGGTGCAGGATATGCTATAATGCTTTGTCGTAAATTATTATCATCCAAAGATGACAAGACATGGGTTAAGAACGATGACAAGAAACTTTTCAATGTAACAATGAGTAGTTACTATAGCGCAAAAAACATACGCAAACTTTTAGAGTCATAGGTACTGCATTAACTACAGGTATAGTTTGATAATAGACATAGGAATATATTGGAAGATGGATTAGCTGTGATTCTCATTGCAATAAATTCTTATTGAATGTTATAAAAAGAGGTTGTAAAGAGTTGAAATTATCAAGGCACTTGTTGTTTAAAAAAAATGTAAGATTCTTATTAAGTTGGTGGTAGGTGTTTAAGCTTACCTTAAAAAAATTTTTTATTTTACGTGTAATGTATATATTCTGCTTTTACTTATGAACAGTTATTCTTGTTTTGACTCGAGTTACCTAGACGTTAGGAAGCACGGGACAGTTACATAAGTAAGTTGCGTTATTTTGCTTAATATATTTTCCTATATTTTCATGTTAATTTTTCCTGATCTTTTGTCTGTGACAAAACTATTTGTACTATATGCATTCTTTTGCTATATTTTTATTGATTGTCTATCGATAGTAATACAAACGTGCGTTATAAATGTAGTCATATAACAGGTACGTTGAAATATGCGATAAAATGTCGTTAAAGAAACAAGAACACAAAGATTGAAATTATAGGATTTTTTGTTTATCATACGTACAAAGCTAACTACAATACTATCAACATAAACACAGCACCAATAAAATATGGTCAACATGAATACAATGTTTACTTTGATGTTCTTACAATGAGTTTCCAGTAATGTAGAAATATAGTACATCGGCACACAAAACTATGTAATGCCAAGTGTGTTACAAAATTAAGCAATACGAAGTAACCCCCTAATGTTCTAATACGTCATAAGTATTGTCTCGTATTGAATACGATGGGCTTAGAGTGAAATATCAAATTGTGTAATATTTTGCAATCGATGTTAAGTGGAAGGAGGACATCGAAGGAGATTCTATGTCACCTTACCAAGAAATTATTCTATACAAAATGTCTAAAATTCTACAACAATAATTCATTCATGCGTTTTTTCTTTCTCAGACTGTTTTGCTAGCAAACTGAACAATCAGCAACCAAGAAGATCAGCAAAGAAAAAAGGCGATATGCCTTCTTATGGTTTCTCTAGTTTACTTAGAGATAAATCTGATGGTGGTCACATGAGGATTTGACTAAGCTGCTTGGACTCCGCTCATGTTCTTTGACAGCTCAGTCATTCTCAGATTATTTATCCCATCTTCAACGTATTTTGCATTGAAACAGGATAACGTCTTTTTGATCTCTCATTATCTGATGAATCGACCAAATCGTATATGATATGCGTCGGAAAACTGATCCCTACACGGATAAGCCAGCTCAATAGCTTTACAGCACTGTCCACGCCAAAGTGCACAATGTGAGCCACTTGCGGCAAATAATTATCACTAATTATGCTTGCATATAATATATGGAAATAATGTTTTTCGTACAAACACTAATACTATAAGGTTGTTATTGACAATAAGTGTCAATTGCTAATGCCCTCGTCAAAATAATGTGGGTGATTTACGAAGCGTAATGTGTAAGCATGATTTCTTGGTATCATTTTCTTGTAATTTGTGTACTTTCGATATGATGCTAATGTCATACAAACTTTCATATGTAACCCTTGAGGTAACATTTACTTGCGGTAAGAAGTAGTTTGCAGAAATTATTCTCTTAAGATCGGATCCGAACCTACAAAGTTATCACTGTAAACTATGCTATCACAGGGCAATGCACGAACTTGCATTTGGTTGATCAACGAGGATAAATGCATTACATTGTCTTATAATGTTGTTTTCAGGTCGCAAATTCTATTTGGTTACCAATTACTTGCATGCTCTTGCGTTCGAAAATTTCCAATAAGAAATGAAAGAATGCTTGCGTCAATTATCATTGATCCCTGCGTCAAGTGATCAACTAAAATCAATGCCGGCCGGCGTAATCTTATAGGTGGTATCATCCACAATATTGGTCGAAAGACATGGAAAAGGAAAGTGATTTATGATATTGAAAGATGGTCGTTGAAAGGTATTGATATTGGCTCATCCCTAATTATGAACATATTAACATGGCACGTGAACATGACACTATTTAGAGTAGCCACCTACTTCTGATACAAAAAAGAGGAAAAGAGCATTTTAAACAAATAGAGGATTTATGTAATCTCGTTAACCACATCGAAATAAGGTATGTCATCAACGCATAAAGCAAAAATACCATTGCGTGCATAGTGTTCAGATTTTAATGTCGTTTCCCATTTATTTATTTATTTGTTTGTAAATTTTTGTTGACAGCCTCTACTTTTTTCTATAATAATGATGCCTTTGTCGAAAGTTTTATTTAGAATATTTTAAATTCTTTACCGAGGTATGCCTTACTCATACTCTATTTCTGTAGCCTCCCATAGTTGATTGTGTTCTGAATTTATTTGTATTAGCACCAAGTAAAGTTAAACTGAGTGTGGGATGAGGATGAGGATTTTCTCACAGTCGTGTTTGTCATTTCTTGTTTGTTAGAGGCGAACGTCTTTTACATTCGTTTACGTAAATTCCAGTATGATGATGTAACGGCCGTATGGCGAGGCGCGTAGATAATTTTAGGGTGAGGTAGATCCTAACATGATCATGATACAAGAATGTATTTTCGGTCTTTCATTCCCCTCTGGTAAAGTCAATCCAATACAAACTGACAGCAACAACTTAAGTAACGAACATTCTGATAAGCTGGCAGCGTCACATAGACTCACTGCCAATCAATGCCAAGAAACGAAACAACTCCGACCATTCTTGCGGTCAAACTACTCCACTGAATGAGGCTAAATGATGCCTATCTATCCTAAAGATATTGCAACATACCACGTTACGAATTTGCCGTGATAACAGTGATGTGTTACGTAAAACGTAAATACTCGTACATTGGCAATGACGTAAACACAAACCTTCGAAAATAACGGGGGATTCCCTGACAATTCCAAGCACGAAAGTGTAAACAGACTAATTACTCAATGGCAAAAGGCCATGTTACTGCAGCTATGTAACAGGGAAGATTCGAGAATCATCATTACGCATACAAACAATGTCACGCGGTGTCACGAGCCAACTTGGGTGACTCAATTACAACTTGCGTAACCTACGAAGCAAATCTGCTGTAATATCAAGGTAACAATAACCGAAGTAAATTTACTGATTAGT
>JAAAKL020012356.1:1492-13080 GCA_010016065.2 Carybdea cf. marsupialis auct. non (Linnaeus, 1758)
GGTAGAAAACATTGGGTGGGTTTTGAAAAAAAAAATACTTTTTTGGCACCCCCCCCCCCCCCCCCTCCACGAGAAAATTAAAACTCGGCGTCTACAGATTCGATGCAGCAAAACATACGCAGGTAAAAAAATAATAGGGAAGTGTTACAGGATCAATATAAGGGCAGTACCAAGCGGTATCAAGGCACTGCCATAACTTCCTTGTGAAAATTTCTTCGCTCTCGATAACAATAAGTATTTTTAAAGGATTTATAGTATCTGGCAAAATATTTGGACTGATGTGACAAACTTGTGTATTTGTATATGAGACAATCCAAGCAATATTCTATTTGTTGGGGTAGTAACTCTGAGGTCCCCTCTTCGTCCGTCCCCCCCCTAAATCATAATCTTGCCTTTCGTGAGGTACTGAAATCACTATTTTGATGATGGTTACAACTTTTGGACTTCAGTGCAAAATTTTGAGACTGATCCTCTATATACTGTTAAGAAATGGCACAATTTATCTCTGATATTTTCATCCTGTTTTCATGGTGAGACTGATGATATGGATAACGAAACTGCCAGCTCTGCTGCTCGGAGCTTGGAGCTAACCGCTAACCATGAGACGACATAAAGCAGTGTTTTTGTAATTTATTTTTCTGAGTATACATTATTTAATCTGTTGTTGTTCTTCTCAACCTGACCCCCCCCCCCCCTTTCCCAGTGAGCCAGTAGAATCTTGGGACCGATGCAGAGCCACATAAACACTCTAGTATAGGAGACCCTAAAACTTTATAAATCCTCCATCCCATCCCAGGGTATTTTAGCCATTAGCTTTTCTCATGAACTAACAGCAAATAACCGAAATTTACATGTGTAGACTTAACTTGCTGAGGCATCTTTCGCGTAAAGGAATTCCATCAAATGAGCAGCAGGTGCCACTTCGCTTTTGGAAGGATGTGCGCATTACCAACAATGGTTTTGTTATTCAGAATGTAAACGTTAGGTAGGTGCTAATCAATAACTCAAATACCTTCCACAAAATAACCAAAATACTATACACAGTAAGTAGGGGGGTTTAAATTCTAAAGCCAGAGTTTATGTTGCCATAGCACCACGCGGGGACGTCCCTGAAAGGGGAAAGGAGGGAAATGGTTTGCAAGGGTTGCCTATACTTGGTGTGTGGAGAACAATCTATCAATGAAACTGCAAAACTTATAAGTCTGTCAAATACTTTAAATTCACGGGGCTGATTAGGTAGTGGATTTGGTAGTGGTGACGGTAAAATTTATTAAAGAGCTAACGTCAAAGATGTTAGGGATCCACAGACTGCAACGTTACCATTACCGGATCCACTGAATTTTCGGGAGCGATATACTCAGGATTATATGGTACTTGTTAAAGTCGTGTTCAACTTCGAGTCTTGGTAGTGACAGTGTGTAGAGAAGGCGCACTATTTATCTCTTTAGTCTGTATGTTCAGCATCTTGACTGGAGTGTAGACCTCTAATCAAGGGGTACCCAGTTTATGGTTAGGGTAAGGCCCTGAGATATAAAGGTTAGCTACTAAAATATCGAATGAATAGTCCCTGATCAAATCATGACTGCTCTTTGATAAGGAGTAGAACCCATAGTTACCCTTATTGATATAACAGGAGAACAAAACGTGGCTTCAAACTGAAGTCGTTTTTCTGCTCTTTCTTTGGTACCGGAGTGAGGAGAACATTCCACCCTTGACCCCCTTAGCTGTCTTTAATTCACTCTTCATTTATTATCTCTGTTCTCAACTCTATTAAAGTATCTTCTTCTCGTATCGTGTACATCGGAATAAACAAGTGTCCCATCACCGAAGTCTCAAATCAAAGTGTGGTCTCTCATATTGTTATGTTTGTAAACTCCCCTGCTGCCAGTCACCCTATAATTCTTCCTTTTGCTGGTTGCTCTACTTTTTGCAATGAGGAGAATCTTGTTAGCCTCAGTCGGCAACCCTTATAGTAATCGTGTGTCAACAAAAGGACGGCGTAAATCAGACCTGGAGTGACATTGTGCTGTCGAATTAAGTGAAAAACCTTCCTGGACAAGTTCTTGCTATGAAGCCAAATGGATGTTGGGTTGAAAGAAGCGAGACATTTTGAAATTGAAAATAACGAAGATAAGAATGTTGAAGGGCAGTACAGGTGGAGAGCGTTGGTGATAACATCGTTTTGGAGGAATATAACTTTCTCTTTGTTCAGTGGAAGTAAAGATGATTGGAATGCATATGAGGCAATTAAGAAGATGAGACAAGACGGAATGGGGAAAACAACCTCGTTGCTGATCTTGTTTGAGCTGGGGGGGGGGGGGGTTAAGTTTTGGAACAAAAATCATTGGCTCTGTCTAAATGACCTAAAAGAATCCCACCCTCAGCGGTCCGTTACCAGTCCGTTCCAGTCAAAACAAACACAGGGAGTCAGTAGGAGGCTATCAAAGATGGCTGCCAAGTAAATGTAAAGAACATTTCTACACAACTACTCATCTTCACAAATGATTTTAAAGAAAAATATTTTTATTGCTTTCCCAAAGGGGGGGGGGGAGCTATGTAACATTAGGAAATCTTCTAGGAGGGGCTAGGCCTCTCTTAGCACCCCTTCAGCTACGGGCCTGGGGGGAAAAGATCATATATCTATTTCCAAAATGACGATTGACGAGATCAGCAGTGAAAGTAGAAGACATCCGAACCGTCGGGCTGTAGAATAGAAAAGGTTTAAATGAAAGATAACTAGCTTGAACAAAGTGATCTCCTCTCTCAAGGTAAAAGATCTATTTTGTTGTCATACGATTTCAAAAGCAGCAGCAAATGTCGTAAAAAGGATTCTTGGCAAAAGAGAGAAAGCAGGACCTTGGAGGAAGAAACGATTGAGTGGTCAGATTAGGGACTTAGAAATGACAAGCTTAACAAGCTTGAAATTTCATAGATTATTGCTAAAATGCAAAAAAGGCTTTGTTGGAAACAGCGAGGATACTGAGAAAAGTTTAGAAATGTTACGAAAGGAGGAAGACCATCTTGTTAGTCCTTCGTCATTAGTTATGACTCGCATAACAGGGGTATATTGCGGTAATAAGAACAGCCACTGCATAAGCTGAAACAACAACAACAACAAATAATAATAATAATAATATTCGTATTTAAACATTACAACTACAATGTTCTTCTAGCATGATACATGGGACAACAGGATGATAATGATATCAACAATAATAATATTTGAAGAAACGTCTTCACCATAAATATTTTCACAACCTAAGCACATGCAAAATTACAATATATTCTTACCATTTTCACGCGGAAAGAACATGAAACTGAGACCGTAAGATTTCAAGAGGTAATAACGTAATGGGCCACGGGTTTCAAATTGAGTTGACATACTTTGCTATTTCTCTAGTATCTATTCAAACTTTCCACTTGAAATCTTCTGTTCTCAAACACACTTTGCAACTTTCAATGAGCTGTGGACAGCAAGATAAGCCGGATGACAGTTCTTCCATGGGAAAGTCACATGGCACAGAGATGCTGGTTTCCAAAATTGCGTAGAGCTGGATGTCCACCGGCGGAGTATCAGGAGCTAATTGGCGACTAGAGAAATATTGTTAGAATGATTAGTTAGCAAGCACAACTCCTGTAGGAGATGATTTCATATTTCTAAAGAAAAGTAAACTAGAATTTACGTGGATGATGGACGAGTATCTGAATAAAATTACTGATTTACAATGTAGGTTGCCATTAAAGATACTGCGCTCACAATAAACTTCAAATAGATAAACAATGAACCCCGTAATTAGACATTATTGACGTAAAACTAATTGAGCTATACACACAGGCATACTCTAAACAAATAACGAATTCTGGTAACACAACTTCGATTATTGGTGCTAATAAAGACAAACAGGAAACTTTTTCACTTCCACTTGCCAATAAGTAAGTGTTAAAGAAATAATATCTTTTAAATTCAGCAGTCCATTTCTGCTACGTTCATTAAACATGTAAAACGTCGGAACGATCCTTTTTCTAGTGGCTTTGTTAGAATATGAGCTAACATGTCATTAGTTGAACAATATGATGACCGAACCAAACCTAGCTCTACTAAATCACAAAGAAAGTGATGCTTTATGTCGATTTGCTTCTATGTCCGTGATATTCAGGATTTTTACATAGAGCAATACATCCTTGGTTATCCTCGTAAATTACAGTAGCATCACATTGCTCCAAACCTAGATACGTCTTAACCAAATATCTTCCTGAGCTGCGCTAGCAGCGGAGTCATACTCTACGTCTGTTGACGACAAATCAGTTGCAGACTGTGTTTTGCTCTGTTTCATATTTATCAGGTATCTATTCAGAATTACTAAGTTACACAATATCAATGTTAGCATTAATAGACATGAACGGGAGCAGTTAGTACATTAAACCTTTTGCATAGTAAATTGCAATTGTCAAGAAAATAGCACGTTAAATTTCTTGTGTTGCCACACACAAGCATTGACCTCCTTGGTTGAACTTACATGGTGTAGACTAATGAAAACGCGCGTTTTCAGGCAAGTAATGAAAACATTTCTTTGAAAACACGTACAAAGACATCCTGGAGCATTTTAAACCATCCTCGTGTGGTCTTCATAATTCAATCATGTTGACTGAGTCCCACCCAAACAGAGCACATCATTCCCACAGCATACCCTGCTGTTGGAGTAATCTTGCCTTTTATACTTTTTTATACATTGATATTAACCTTTTAAGACTGAAACCAGGCCGACTCTGCTGTTTGTAGTGCAGCTGGATTGCTCAAAATACAAACATCATTGTCTGACCTCGCGTCTACTATTACTAGTAAGACAGTCTGACTATTATCACTCCCAAAGATTGTCTGTATCATTTTAGATCAAGTCTGTCTCATGTTCATTCTTCCAATTCATGTAAACTCTTTGCATGGCACTCTCAATTAGAAAAGTTTACATCCTTGGGTTTATTCTGCAAGACAATGGCAAATGTATTGCCGTTAACCACAATGGCACCCCAAGCTGACACAATACAGTTTGATCTACTCAGGCTATTGCATTACATGCGGAAGTTTAATTCCCCGGGGCGAGGGAGTGGCTTTGAGCTACAATCATGGACAAATAGAAGTTAAAACTTTTACTAAATTTCGGTGAAAATGGAGCAAATCACACAAGACACTTGCCACATAAAAGGGGTGTCCAGATATGGTATTATTTGTTTTCCAGACCTCTCCGCTTAGCAGTAGGGAGGTCTGACATGCAAGCGTCCAAAAAGCTCGTTTTCAACCTGATCAATATTCTGGAATGGGGACTGGGGAAACTTTCATATTTCATTGTCCATGATTGTAGACTTGAAGACTTCTTTTATAATGTTCAATGCCCGTTGTTCATATATTCCAACTTACTGGCTACGGGGCAAGGTATCTATTACTAAGTATCAAATCTTACAAAGCCAAATTTATCTTCTTCCAATCTTTATTTCTTACAGTAGAAGACTGTACTTATTACCAGTTATTTAAAACTGTTGGTTGGTCAAACAAACACCTTACCACAGCCCTACCGTCAGAGATACTTGCAATGTGTAGATAGAGTGTAAATAGCAATGAGAGAATCTTAAATCATTACCAATGCTCATTGAAGGTCTTACTAGGGCACCTTGCTTACATACCAGGTCTCAATGTCATACAGAAAACTGATATTTTTTTATATTTCAAAACCTTTGAAAATTATTTGCGATATGCAAATAATGCTTGTCTAAAATATAAATATTGTTCTTTTTGTTGTCTGTAAGTCTACATTAATGTTACGATAGAGCATTACAGTATACATTATCGTTGTTAACGTATGATTTCTCCTCACTGCCGTAGGGCGGTAACTAGAACTGTTTTGCTTTGAAGAGGGGCGTTGATCCGCTGGATACACTGTACTACCTCTTGAGGCAGGAAAATTTTGTTGCAAAATTGTAAAATGTCAGCCCTTGCGCTTCCATACTTTCTCCATTCAACACGTTTGATGAAAGAGCTGATTCATCAAATTCTTTAATAAAGGAAACTGACGGAAATTTGCAAGGACCGGCAGAAATTTTGAGACTGAGACTGAGCTCCCCCGCTAACTACGGCCCTGTGCCGTCGCTAACTTTCGTACAAATACTAACAACCAAATCAAATTCTAACACACAATATCTTACCACTCCTTTATTATTCGTAGCCATAGAAACCTTCCTTGTAATTTATTGATCTCTTATTGGTCCGTTTTACATTTAAAAGTAATAAATGATATTGTTAAATGAGGGATCTGGGGGCTGAGAAATCGTAAGAGAGGTCACGGTTCCTCCACTATATAAAGTAGTTTGTTAGGAGTTCCTCTGACGTGCGCTGTTTGCAACAGCTGATTGATACGTAAAGCGTAGATTAGATCAGACTAACATCTAGAATCCTGAGTTTATTTAAGCTTTTTCTGTATAAGTCTAGCATTAAAATAGATAGCCCCAACTCCTAACTTGAAAATCGCCACTATAAATACAGATCGAAGTTACTGAAATTAACTAAAATTACTAAAGTAAAATCATGTCATGCCTAGATGGAAAGGCAGTTGTGTGACTCAGATGCGTGAATACGTTTACTCTATTGATGACGATCACGACTTACTGGGAGTTGAGATGCATCGTGCACGACAATACTACCCATTAGGGCTTAAGCAACATGGTATTTACAGATGACTACACTTCAACCTTTAATATTTTGAATAAGAATGTTTTCATCTATCATCGATCCATTAATAACAAGATTAGCAAGGTGGATTTCAGTGTTAGAGCTGATGATATCATAAATATTATGAAATAACATGCATCATAGTAATGTAAATATCCTGATATATGACATGATATTGTGCCCTAAGTACATTATTACTGTAATTATGATATTGATACCAAATATTTGAACAAAAGTGCAGTTTCGGTCTTTCTGCCAGAAGCAGCTAGTAGTCAACAAGTATGTAATATAGGAAGATCCTCTTTCCTATGCAGTTAAAGCCTTTATTGAAAGAGACACCCTGAACAATTGACTCTTTCTATATCGAACCTTGGCGCCCTGTATAACAGATCTTTGTATCTGCGACACCGGAGATTATGAATCTCATAACTGGGTTTCATAATCTCTGGTGACACCGCTAGCGAATGAGAAATTGCAACGGGAAACAAAACTCTTGTTTTTTTACCATTGTATGCGAAAAGCACATAACTAAGAAGTACCATTGAAGTAATCCATCATAATGTTATCCATAAAAGCTCTTTATTTAACGCCGTACGTAATTTAAAGAGTTTTTATGACGAACTTATTTCTTCAGCGAAATTTAAACACCACCGAAAGTTAGCTAATGTGATGGTACTTGCAAGGCTTCCCATATCTTCATGGTAATTATACCTACAGTTTGTTGTTTATCTACTTCAGCAGCAGTTGTATTGCGGACCGGGGCCGATCGACAGCCAGCAAAGGCCGCAGTGGGCAAATAGTCATTAGACGCCTTTTGACTGGGTTGAAACCTTCCAGTCAACCACTCCCTGCAAAGTTTAGGCGTCTTCTCCCGTTAAGGGTCCTTTACCGGACGATCCCCGCGACATTTACTCTTCTACCCTATCCTCTTGATTGTACTGTAGGGAATAACCATTTTCATGTTTTTAATTTCTATTCCCCAGAGATATAGAACGCATTCACAATTACTTTTTAAGTCCTCCGCAAAGCAAAGGGGCCAGCATAGACCTTAGCCAAATCTCTTTGAATTTCATTAGGTCTTGGTCGAGTTTACAGGAAAGTAGTTTCGTTTACGCAACTGAACTAAGCTTTTTAACGTTGACAGAAAATTTCTCCAAAAGGAATCAAAGGGTGGATGTTCAGAGAATTTGAGTGTTGTGTAGTGACTTAAAGGAGGGGACAAAGAAACGATTTGCAATCTTATGAAAAGTTTTTTCTTCCACAGTTCTGCTGTTCTTCGTTAGTTTTTAGATGAAATCATTCTAAACTACACACATTTTATCAATATATTTGTCATTTCACGTCCATCGTTCAGACTCAGAAGTCTAATTGTAGTTTTATTATTTTCTAGCTTAAAAATCTCTAAGCTCGACTTTACTTTCTAAGCTGATAATATTGAAAATATGATGAAGATAAGACATGATGATATTGTAGAGATTGCAATATGAGATGTGTGATGATATGGCTACAACTGTTGGATTACCATGAGGAACGTTATCCTTGGATATTTCAGTCAGTCTGTAAGTAAGCAAAACCTGCTGCTTACAGATTAAATATTCGCAGGAATGCCATTTACCTTTGGTGAGATATCACAACAGAAAATACGAGGCCATATGACCCAAGCCACTCTCTCCAGTACGTCAACTAGGAAGGATTAAATAATCCGTTTCTGCGGAAAGCTGACAGTGGAAGACGAACTTTAAAGAGAAACTCATACGACATTGACAGATGACTCCTAATACACTGAAAGTAAGACATAGGGAGCCTTTATTTGTTGAGAGCCGAAAACAATTCAGATCCTATTTTGCAAATTTTATTAGCTTCAATTCGTAATGACATCTCTTTAATATGCATCGAATCAATATGCAATTAGGGCAACTAAGATATTATAGAATTTCTTTTGAAAGTAGCCAGACTGCCAATTCTGAAAGAAAGGAGCGGATAGCCGATTTTTATTTGTTAAAAGGAGTAAACGTATTATGTTTGGGATCACGGATTCCATGAAAGACTGTTCTAAGCTTTTATGATACTTTTCCTAATGTTTCTGCAGTTTCTATGACGTTGCTGAGCTATTCCACATTTCCCTTTAAACATCATATTATTCAAAACAATGTTAGTCGGAAAGTGCAATTTTGCACACAAAGGAATACACTTACACACAAAACGCAAAACAAGAAGACCGAACGCTATATATGCGTATTTACAGCGATGGCAAGAAGTAGTATTGATGGCGTTTCTAGAGAGCTCTATATATGTTTTCATTGCACATATGTGTAATCCATTGTATGTGTGTATATAAGGTTAAAGCAGAGAAGATGTGTGTATGAATGTGCATAGATGCGTCCCTATAGGTATAGGGGCCAATACATGTCTGTTCCTTATCCAAATAGGGAAATAAGGCGATGTTAACAAAGCGTGGACCTGTCTACTAGTCAATAGCAACAGAGGCAGCAAGCATGCACGCATCAGATACTTCCACTTCATTTTATTTCATTATTTATCATGTCAGACAGTCAGACTTGTTAATGGAGATGCTTAAACCCGAACTGATTTAAACACAAACAGTAACAATTCTCCCATGTGTATAGATATTGTAACGCCAAACACATCTAATGACGTTTCCTTACATCTTCCTCCTCAGGATAGTGCACTATACACGTATATACCTATTCTACCAAAAGACAATACAATTATGTCCTTGATAGATATCTTCTTTTTAAAAAATACGAAACCAATCAATCAATCAATCAATCATTGAACTAGCTGTAGTACTAGTCAGGCAAGCTAGCGCTGTTTCAGACGCGGTTCCATTTATGCCCTTTCTCTGTCTTGTTCACAGGCTGCGGAGATAGTGTAAACATGGTCTTTGTACACGCAGTAACTAATCAAAGCGGATGCTTGAGAGACTCTTTAATGTGTTATTTAACAAACTAACGTTGTTGAGAGAACTTCAAATCTTCAAATGACATCTTTTTTACGCCCCGTCCCATTAATACAGTATTAACTACAATGTTTCCTTCAAAAAGTATTTCAACAGGTTGCGGTTCTCACTAGGAAACAAACACCAGATACAGCGCATGCTATTCTCTACAGCAAACTACAAATTTTCATACCAAAAGCCCTCGTGGATCTTAAACCACATAAAAGTTTTTGTGCGCGTATACCGATGTTCAGCTGATGACAGACGAGGACAAAAAGTTGCCAGCTATCAAACTACATTCACAGATATATTTTAACACATGTATGTGAAACGAACTGCTGCCTACCAAGGTTAAAAAGATGCTCTCTCGGAAGCATGGAAACATAGTTAAGGCACTCAAACAATCAGATCATTTCATAGCTTCCTTTCACATTTAAATAAATATGGCTTTGTGATTCTTGGTCATTACGTGGATTGATTTGCAGCAAGAGAAACTGATCTTCCAGCCGATCTCTAAAAATGACTGGATCCAGCTTTCCAATGTTTCCAACAGCGAAAAAGTGAGGTCACTGTAAATACATATGTATGTATGAATATATCGCCCGCTACATAAAGAGTCTCCACAATGGAATACAAACAAACTTTCTGGGGGAGTTCATTATTCTTCGTCCTTGCTCTTTTCATCTCACATGGTAAATCAAACAAAATCACTTCAGTAGTCTGGGCACTAATTAACATAATCGTTGTTGACATCATTACAGTCACGAATACTAGCCCCAGAAGTTAAAATAGCGCGGGAAGGTCCTTCGTACGATGACCGATTCGAACACACGAACTGAGACTACCACTTAGTCTCGAACAGAAAGAAAACTCATGTCCACAAGAATATCATCTTATCTTATATGTCTATGTACATCCCAAGTAGAATTTAACCTTAATTACATGGATCAGCGTATTTATGTTACAATTGCATGAGTGATACGCTATCAGGCAGCATGTGACTTCCCATGTGATAATGTTCCACATGCTGGCAAGGTTTCGAAACTATTACCAATGCTGACATGATATCGAAATCGAAACTAAAACTGTGGGTGGGATATTGGTTTATTATAGCCTACATATTCGTAACAGTCCTCTATATTACGTCGCATTGTTTATAAGCTTTCGTTTGATGGCGACTAAAATGGCATCCAACGACTTCCCTCGCTTTGAAACGAAAGATGCTCTATTCAGTGCTTTTTAGAGATAAGTCGCTACAGTAGATTACAGCAAGGCTACAATTAGCTGGCTATCAATGGTGTATAACACACGAGGCTACAGTACTTAGCAGACGCATGTAACTGTCTATGGCGAGGCCACATGAGTCGTCAGGTGAACTTTCATCAGCTTGAGAATAGTTAAAAAATGAAGACATCCCTATTCAACAACAGAACGCATAATATCCTCTATTTGAAAAGACTGAAAATATGTCTTGTGATGATTTTCTACCAATAAAGACAGGAAGAAGGATTATCTTGTTATGATGATTTTTCTGTATTGAATTCTATGCGGCACAACGTTACAGTTTTACTATTCAAATGCGACGCGGATTGAAGACCATCCATATCTCAAAGATAGCTCTACTTTATTTCTGATTTTAGTTTTCAATTGATTACGTGCACTTTAACAACTTATTCTGCTACTATCCTCCTAAGGGAATCTGACGCTAGGGGAAGCTGGAGCTATGTCCCCCCTAATTATGTAAGATGATTGCTTCAGAATATGAATATTTAAAAGACGTGTGATGTGTGAACTTCCGTCTTGGTAGTCCAGGCAATAACTCTGGAAGAGGTGGTGCACGTCTGGCGTTATTGAAGTAGTCTGGGAAGGAGTGGAGTATCGGATGTGACACGCCTATAACTATTTTTAAAA
>JAAAKL020012357.1:0-13080 GCA_010016065.2 Carybdea cf. marsupialis auct. non (Linnaeus, 1758)
CTTCATTACTTCCACAGGTCAGAAATCTGAATTTGTGTTTTTTCTGTAACAAATCATCTCTGTCGTATACAACCATTGATTCCTCTTCCATTCATACAAAGTCTGGAGCCTCAAAATTGAGCAAATCTATAAGAGTGTATTCCACTTCCCAACTAACTTATCGACAGACTAGCAGGACCTTAGAAGTTCATGGCAACGGGCAAGGAAATCCAATACGGTTTTTTGGGGTTAGAAGAGTCCTCATTTTCACTTCGTTTCGTACCGAACGATGGACCGAGAGCAATGGAAGACCGTGATCGCCAACGTCCGCATCGGATAAGGCACCAGGAGTGAGTGAGTGAGTGAGTTCGTAGCGAGATTACATACAAAAGATAGGGTTGATTTCTTGACAGTTAGTTCATCTAATTCTTTAGACGAAGTCAGTGGGTCTTATGCTGATTCACGTAACTGTTTGAGCTTCGACGATAGTACGAAACTCGACGTTGTTTTTAAAAGTTGCGAAGTTCCTCACCAGTAAATGAGCAGAAGTCGACTGTATCAGCCGTGGTCGTTGTTTATCTGAACGTTTAGCCCTACCGCTCAAACTTAAGATGACGTACTTTCGCGAGGCTGCGGCTATATCGAGGCTAAAATCGCTAATCTGAAAGAACCGTATTCGAGTCTCCTCCAGGTTACTTCAGTGTCAAACTAGACGAGAGCATCAATTTCACCGTCAATCTAACAAAAGTGAAGGAATGATCTGTTAGAGAGCCAATCTAAGCAGGCAGCTTGCGAGAACGTGCTGGGGTTTCCAAGATCCGGAAGACTCCCAAAACTTTAACCACAAGGAAGGAGTTAAAGAACGCCTTGAAACAGACTGCACGGCTCCAATTACTAATCTGTTTACAGGAGAATGTAACCAAAGGATAGTGCTCTTTGTAGAAAGAATCGATGTTCAAAAATTTAACAGCTTTTCCAGTGAATCATCATCTCTAAACGTAAACGAGAGCTCTTGTGATTAAACTGCTGTAGTGAGAAAAGATTGAGTGATACATCTTAGGTTCTGAGTTCAGCTGATGTCATTTTTCAGCAGTTAAAAGAAAGTGTTGTTGCTGCATCCTCTCAAGTTAACGTGTTTGCATCCGACAAAAAGCAATAAAAGAGAAGTAGGTAAGAAAACATTCCACGTAGTCACGCTCCAAGCATTCATTCTTCTGATTGTAAATAGTGGCAAGGCACTGTCTTGTTGGTACACTGGTAAGTCTTAGATGATATGGTAACCGACTCTGCGAGGTCCTGAATCCTGAGGGAGTCCAACTCCGTTAGGTGAACAGGTACTGGAACTTGAGTCCGCAGATTACACTACACACCTGTAGAACGGCGCTATTCAGTACAAAATCAGTAAAACGGCAAAAATCCGATGTCAACTTCAACAGCACAGAAACTGCTACCTAACGCACCTTGGCGCTGGAAATTAACTTCATGACCTCTTAGTGCCAGAGGACGCCATTTAATATGTCACGTCGCTTTTAAGAAGTTGAGGTTGCTTTCGAATACTTTCAGAAGGTCGTAAAAGTATTCAGAGTAGAAACCTACCATCGAGAAAACGTAATTAAAAATACACAGTTTTGAAAAGGTACTAGAGAAATAAAAAATACATCACCACCGGGGCTCGAATGTTAGAACGTTCCATGGGCTTTGGATAGATCGCCGGCCTACGTAGAAGTCACGTCAAGCCACACACCGCAGAGGCTCGCTTCCCCACATTGCATAGGGCTGGATGTCGATATTCACCGGTGGAATATTGCGACCAAATGTAGTTCTCATTCTCATCAATCCGCCTCTTAGCCATCAATTTGTCTGTCAGCTGGTGAACCTCTAAGAAATCTTCTCCGCGTACTTCTGTCTTCACATCTGTTAGTGTCTTCGATCTCTCAGTGATGTTCCTCTTCTTTCAAGTGCCTTCTCAATTCCTTCAATCCATCTTTTTCCACTTCCACTTCAAATATTTCTTAGGCCTTCTGTCTTTACCCATCCACATCACATGGCCAAACCATCTCAACTTATTTCGCTAAATATCATGTAGTACCAAGTGTAGTAACTAGAGAAATACACCATGTCATCGTCGTGGGACACCCATCTCAGTCGGTTGAGCAAGTGCTGCGAATGCGCAAGTCACCGGTATAAGTCCCAGTGGAGGCATATTTTGCAATTCTCCAGCACCTTTTACAATCTTTTTCACGAATAAGGAAAGCTTGAAATCAGAAATAATTAATAAAACACACATCCAAATAGCCTCACAGTATGTATACGTGTTACTCTTTAATTCCTACAAATAATTTACAGGCTTGATTCATTTCTATCGGGAACTTAAGCCAACAGTGTTATTTAGCTCTTCTTACACAACTATTTACAATGTTCAGCCAAGACGATACTCCAGAACGCCGACTACCAGAGTCACCTTATTATATCGTTCCAAAGTAGCAAAAAAATACACGAGTATCTCTTCCGTGTGGATATTTCAAGAACTTAGCCGTCTTGCATCACTCAAAAGCTGTATCTAAGTTTCCCGCTTCAATATACGCCGTCTATTATCGCTTAGAAGTACACTTACAACGATTTGATGGAACCTTCGTGATGATGTTACTTATTGCCGCGGGTCTGCCTTCGAGAAATGGCGATTATTGACGTTATGAAGATGTTTTTGCGGCTGGGTATCTCAGCCAGAGCATGGCTATTTTCATCAGCTATCTCTAAGGACGGATACATTTGATAACGTCATAACTATATCGCTCGATCAAGTTTCTTTGCCAATCTACCTTGCGCCTTTGATGCCCAGCTACTCTTACTAAGCCTACAACAAAATCGGAACGAGTATCCAGAATTTAAACAGCCCAAATAAAAATTCTCTAAGCAGCTATGTATCTGATTTATCATTGACAGCACTAAAACTTTGATGCATTTCCCTACTACTCAAAATCAGAACATCTCAGCAACCATTTAAGTTCGTATAACTTTCTTTGATGACCTAAACCTTCCTTGACGCGTGACAATCAAAAGCAGTTTCAAATGTAAGACTCAAGAGCCTTTTACAACAGGCCTGAAGTAACAAAGCGGGCGAAAAACGGTTTCTACTCCACTTCACAGCAAGTCTAAAATTTAAGAGGGCTCCTTTCATTGATTTTTCCGAAACATAAATCTCCTCTTTGGAAGCTCGACAACACTTTCGAGAAATGCAAAACATGCCCATTAAGTATTGAACACAAATAACTAATGAAAATGCAAAGAAAACAACTCTAAAGATTACGCTGTACGTTGACCCAGCAATGTTGTAACCCATTATCTCGCGATGTCTGGTAAGCAATACTGGATCATGTCTTGCTACCAACCTTACAATACCTGTAGACAGAGTACCTTGAAAATTGCTCTGCCTCTATAAATATTGGGGGAGTATTGTGGTCAATAAACCATGAGGTATTTTAAGGTGGAGACAACTTTGAACAGGCGTATGACTGTATGATGAATGGGGTAGCGCCTAAACTGAAACAAACTCCGCAACATCAAACAGTTTTACGGAATATTTGAAGCATGTTTTGAGGAAAGGGTGCATCCTGCATCAGACAGTAAGATAGCGTATGGATACGCTTACGCTGTGATTTACTCCACTAATTATGCAGACGACGCATAAATGGTCTCCTAATTATGCAAAAATATATGAGTCAAGCGATACTACCATGTATATTTTACCTTATTATTCCTTTTTCCTCTGAAAGGACTAAGAAACGCATTCCAGGTTTTTTAAAGTTCTTTCATGAAGAATCCTTCATACGAAATTATTCCAGTCGTCAGAAACTCTTGCATTGCAAGGCTTGTATTTCTCGAGTTTATTGAATGTTGGCTACACATGGAATACACCTTAACTGTGCAGAATTGATTGAACGACGTGCTAATGTCAAGCGGAGCTTCTTATGGGGGCACAAAAAAGCAGCAAAAGAAGAACGTATCAGAAGTGCATATATATTTTAAATGTATGTCAAACTATCAAGAAGTCCCTGACTATTCTAACACATATGAGAGAAATCTAAGACATCTGCGTGTAGCCTCTTGTTGCACCATGAGTTGGTGGTAATAAAAAGCCAAGAAAGAGTAGAAATACAAGACTTTTGTTTGCTTAAGGTCTCCAAAGTGCGATTTTGAGAACGAAAGACAGTTAATCAAGCACATGCCGTAGATTATTACATGCGTCATCATTGCCAAGCAAGCCAGGCTTTACACCCTACACCTGCTGGCATCGTATACGTACTATAACAAAAAGAGTCTGCTAGCACTGCTTACTTATCCTTCAGACTTGCATGCGCATCGACTCCCAAGTCTAATAGTAAAGAATGCATGATAACAGAGGTATGAAAGATGTAAAAGCTCAAGTTGCTGTGTTCAATGATTTTCTACCTTTACTCAAAGACTCAAATCCGGCGAGCCCTTCCTTAATAAACATGCTGTGTAAACCGCAGTTTCCCTCGGAACTTTTCATCTCTACGTATACATACCCTGCATAATAGGCAGTGACAAGTGTTGAAGAGTCTCGGTAGAAAAACGATCCCTTCTCAATGACACTGGGATTGTTACCATGGAATGTAATAGGGAAAAGAAAGGCATATAATGCGCAAGTAAAGTCAGTCGTCTAAGTTTTGACCGTGCCACACCATACAGAAGAGTAAGAAAGACAACAGAACTTTCAAAACCAGGTGCAAGAAGAGGGGAGTCCCAAAATGGCGGCTGACTGTCACAGTGTTTGTATGAAACACTCAAGCAAGATGCTCCAACCTATGAAATTATATGGCTATCCTTTCCCTATCCTACATATAACAATATGCTGTACTGCATTCTGACTTTCGTGAATGGATAAGTGGTAAAAGCGTTACAATGCACACGCCGATACTTCAGGTCAGTCCAACAGTGACTTCATAGAAAGATAGCTCAAAACTGCCCGCACCATAAGAAAAGGCATCGACATTTCCAGAGTCAAAACTGGGTCAACGGTATTTTATTTCAAACTAATACTATAATAGGTTTATTGAAATTGATGTACAGCTTGTGACTCTATTACTGTCGAAGCATTGGCGATGGGATGACCGTCACCGCATATCTGAGTGTGACCAAGGCGTCGCAATGTCAACAAGGTTAAAAAACCCCTGCTTTCGATACGAGGTTACTACATACATAGTCTTTCCGTTCTGTAAATCACAGTATACCTTGAGTACTTGTTTATTTGAGACGTGGAAATTATACTGATATACGGTCTTAATATACACCGAGAATGTCTTTTGCGATTCATGTTATACTCCCTCCTTCCTCAATATTAAATATATCCACAATAAATACATAGAATGACTCTTTGGGTCACTGTATGCCAACACAAACCATCAATTTCCTCAACAATTACAACAGAACATCGGCAAAGGTATAGCAAAATCACTCCCTTTCTAAGAGAGGTAAAGATGGGCCATAACGGCATATAATGTTAGTGGAATTGATCTTCGTAGGATCCAATTTCTATAAATGCAATGGTATCTATATTACATGTTTGACCAAAAGGGTTAAAATCCCACGCCACGTTACGTATGACTGTGTATCGGCGAAAAACTGAAGATTTTATATCCTAACGAAGCTAAATTCTGTACAACACCAAAGCTGTGAACTTTCACCTGAGTATCTAAGATATACCAGTCACGCTATAAAGAATATTATACCAAGGGGGGTAGAAAATGATACTTCACACCTTCACAAACCACTGCCTATCTGACAAGGTACTACCGCAAAACGGGATTAGCTCACATTATTGTTTGTTGTAAATGAAGGCAGTCAGAGCACAGATGACTGGGCGCCAAGTGTATAAATACAATGCTGTACATAGAGAAAATCTTAGCCAATCAACATAACCTTGCGGGAAAGACCTATCAGTTATGTTACCACATCCATTTTGAGTACCAGTTAGTTCAAGGCAGTTCAAGAATTAGCAAATATTCCAAACTATAGAACCAAGCTTTAAAATCAAGGAAGCTGCATTGTGTATCATACCAGTAAATTGCGATGCATGGGCAGTTTGTCTCCCTTAGTCGAGAGCGCCCTGTCCTGTGCTAAGATACAATACACTGGCCTGGCTTTTCGCCCCGCTTCTTTTTGCCAGACCGCTTCCCTTGCTTCCCTGAACTTGTTCGCTGCAGAGCCATATCGTCCATTGTGACGTAAGATATTCGCGGCGGTTTACGATCAGAATACCCCTTAGCACGGGAAGGAATACCAAAGTATCCCTCTGGGGGATCCTTCCGGCTGGGCGTCCTCCCACCCAAGTCTACCTTCATAAAAGAAGACTTTTTAGGGGACTTCAGTTCAATTCCATATTTCAAATTCGCAACAGCGTCCGTTTTTGTTTTATACTGCTTCCCACCAGATAAGTTAGTTTCAGATTTAGTCCTTTTCTGTTTTTCCCTTTCTTCTCGGCGCCCTTGAACCCGATGTTTTCCCGCGTCAAGCGACTCTGACGATTTGGATCTTGATTTTGGAGCAATTTCCTCTTTCGGCATTACTTCGGAAGGTGTTGGGCCGGGCGGCATAAAAACTGCCCGCCTTTGCGACCGTTTCCGTCTTTCAACCTCATAATCAGAATAGTATGAGTCTTCTCCCCGTTTCCTATGTTTCTTGCGATGGCGATTAAATTTATCAAGCGCCATTGACGGCACATTTAGATCCTTCTCTCCCAGAACCGATTTCTCAGCATCTGAATATTCTGTTGGTACTGAAGAGTCCTGAGAATCTTGTCGTCCCAATTTCTGATCCTGTCTTGTTGTGGGATATTTAGCTGGAACCATATCAATCCAAATTTCCTCGCCGGTTGGTCGATTTCGATGATTTGGTGCAACACGTAACACTGGCTTCTTTCCATGGCGGTTTGGTGTAAATTGCGGCAATTCTCGTTTTGACCCGCCAGATCCGGAATCGCTGTCCTCTCTTATGGCTGCCTCTCCTTGCTTTTTCAAAACTTCTCCTAACTTTTCCGCTGCTGCTAATCCATATTTGTCAAGAGAGCTCCGATAACTGGCTTTAGCTCGGACCTCTGGTGCCTTCCGCACCGGCTCCGGGCTAAATGGGGCGTTACCATCCTTCTTTTCACCTGTTAAACCTCCTGTTTCGCTGGTACCAGGGGTTCGAACACGTGACTGTGATCGTGGGGGATATTTACTAGTAACCGAGTGCTTTGGAGCCATCCCGCGACTACAGCTAGACGAACAGAAAATTTCTCCGTTTTTCGGCAAAAAGGGCTGCCCAAGCAATGACAGCCCACAGGTATAGCAACTGAAGCATTTTTCCGTAGCATGCCAATGTTGATTGCCATGCGCCATCTGCCCCACGTCTATACCAATTGGATCTCCGCAAGAATCACAGAACTCCGCAAACATTCGTTCGAAACAACGGCAGCAGATTGGTTTATCTTCTCTCATGACGTACCGCTGGCCACCAAGAGGGGCTTCACATTCAAAACAGCAGAAGTGTTTCATGTGCCAAAATCGACCTTCTGCTTCTGTGCATTCATCGGCAAATATGATCTGTAGAGGCGAGCGAGAGGAAAGGAAGAGGTAAAAGTAACAACTCTAAATAATGAAGATCCATAAAAACAAGGTTTTTCAAAACAACAGCAAAAAAACCCCCGAAATGACAAACAAGAAACGAAGAACAGGGAAAAGACAACAGCAAGGAATTTCATAATAAGTGAAAGTCTTAAAGTTTGTTGGTGGTAAAAAACAACAAAACTGCACGAAACAGCAAAAACATTTTATTACTGTAAAGCTTTTTTCGTCTGACACTAGTCAGAGTACAAAATCGTCAGAATTGAGATTGAGAAGAAATCGATAAAACTTATACCAAACTGTGTTTTGAAAGTGACCGAACAGAGGTTTGACTGCTAGATTGGTGTTGTTTTGACCAATCAGTGTTTGTGGAACTACATGGTTAACCGAAGAGGCCTAATAAAAAGACAACTTCTTTTTGTCTGCAAGGCAGCGGTTATCTTGCTTTGATGCTTTTCAGCAGTAAAATGTTTTCGCTGTTTCGTTTAGTTCTAAGTCTGTAAATAACACCAATATTCATGTCAATGAAAAGCCTAACGTAGTACCTGATGCTTGTATCTCACAGGCCCTGGATGTAAAGTACAGATGCTATTTTAAGACATACGTATTACTGATTTATCCGTAACACCTGTCAAAACTCATTAAAGTTTCTTCTTGTTATTGAAAGTCCGTATTTGGAAAGCCTTACGAAGTCATCTCTTTGCAGCGATGACAATTAAAATGACTTGAAAACAACGCGAGTCACTTGTTGTCACTTTGCTGATAAAAGGCGCTTCACTTTTCCAGAGAGTAACGGTGGTTTCTTGTTAATAAACTCTAAGCTTAATAAATGACAGAGCTGTTAAGTATATAGCAGCTTGGCAAGTTATATCTGTCGGCAAATTGAAGAGCCATTTCATTACATTGAATGTGTTTTTATCCTACATACACGAGCAATTAGCCATACTATTTTGGTGCTGCTGTCGGGAAAATAAAACTACAGATTATTTCTGACTTGTTAATTGTCGGAGTTCAAGAAGCTGATGTTGATGATGGCAAAATGGCAGGGCAGATAAAGAGACACTTTAATCCTGGCTAATGAATTGGCGGGAAAACAACTGTTATGCATATTTCTAGAGAGTAGATTGACGGCAAAATAACACGTAAGGTTGTCCGTAAGAGCAAAGATAGCAGAAGAGAGAACTAGGACTCAGGGTGAGGTTTGATGGTGATATAACAACAACAATTAGCTACAGAATATTTCTTTGCAAATGAAGTGGATTAGATAGTACAAACTGGGCCTTGTGGAGAAGGATCGTACTTTCCAAAAGTTTGTTGGTGGTCCAGAAAAATAAAACCTGAACGAAATAGCGAAAGTATTTTAGTATTGTCCACAGCAAACAACACAAATCTAGCAGCCAGACTTCTGATTGGCTAGTTTCAAAACACAGTTGGGTATAAGTTTCATTGAGTTCTTCTCAATTCCAATTCTGATGATTTTGTACTCTGAGGAGTATCAGACGAAAAAAGCTTTTCAGTAATAAAATGTTTTCGTAATATCGTGTGCAGTTTGATAGTACTTTCTCAATATTTGGACTTCAAAACATGACAAGTTGTAAGACTCGTAGGGGCACCCTAATATATTACGTGATTTTATTTCAGCTCCAAACTCAATTAATTCCCTCTCATGATTACGTATCCAAGTGAGGACACGAAATAGTAAGGCGACAAAAAAATAAAAATACTTATATATATTCTGTTTACTATTAAGATTGTTTCCAAGGCTAAAATATTTAACTAATATCACAAGTAATCATATATAGACGTTATTATACACAAAACAAACAATACATAGTTATCAAAACAGCACTGATGATAAAGCACTGATGACAAGAAAACAAGTGTCACCATTCATAACAACAACATTAATAACAACAGAACTGATAACAACATCAATAACAACAAAAAAGGTGGTACAACACCAGTAACAATAACACTAGAAACAACAATACTAACAGAGAATAACGTCAACAAAGTTTCTCATTGTGCCTCTACAGCACTACAACAAGCAAAAGGGTCAAATAATCCTAAACAATGTTATTACATTAAAAATAAACTAGAGTGGAAGAATTTTGTAAGATGAAACAAGTCTTTCATGGCTTAAATCACGTAATTATGTTAGAAGATGATGGTTGTATCATGAGCAATTGGAACTGAAGAAAAATAGTCACGTCTGAGGTAGATGTGCATGTGGTACGTGACTCCTATCTAGTGAAGGAAACACGACGTACATGATAATTGTCAGTCCATGATAGCTAAGTGCCTGCTATGCCATTCTCCTTACATATATGGGTATTATGATGCCTTCCCCTTGTCAAGAAATAAAGAACTCTCATGTGTGCTATAACACATAAGGCATCACGGCGGCATTGTCAAACTATCAGGGAAGCTGGTATGGAATTTTTGTTGGCGGCTTTTACAACAAATGAATTGCAACCGAGAGTTTTGATATCGAAATATGGTATTGAATTCACGTGGCCCATTTTTATGCACCGACCACCAGTAGGGTTTTAACAATATTTCGAAACAAAAGGGATGTGCTGATCAACGAAGTCAATGGAAATGGCAATCCCCGATGAATACACCGGAACTCTCTGCCCAAACCAGGTGGAGTAGTTAAGCATTAACGGACCATCGAAACCTTTAGATTGTTTTCCACAATGGGATTCAAAGGGGATAGGAAATCCTTTGGGTCACTCCTTGTATGGAATGAAAATGTACACCAGGGTCTGTACAAGACCTTACTTTTAATCAGTACGATACAGGTTTGTTGAGACTATGCAACGAAGGATGTAGGTAATTTCCTTGATGTAATCGTAAAAGAAACAGGGGTATAATCTTGGCATTAATGCTTATTATGTTATTTTACCTTGCGGGAATAAAACACATATGAAGACAAAACCAATTCACCAAGAGACGTGTATGAAGAGTGGTACACCACGACCATCAAGCATAGCCGGAGCAAATCAACTCAAAGCACGGGAAACTTTTACTAACCATGTTCAAAACGATTTAAAAGTCGTCATCGGAACGTAAAATTCCACGTAAAAATTGAAAATAAAGACATCTTTAGACGCATATAGTAATTTTCGATCCGTAAAGTTAAATACTGTACTGGTGGGCGGGGTGAGAGCGGAGGAACGTTCCCAAAACTTTTTGATTGCCTATGTAGAAGTGCGTCTTAATATCTGCTAGAATGCAGCCAGTAAGTTATCCGTGATGTCAAAGACGATTGCCATTTTCCAGTCTGGTGGGCACAGATTGCGCACGCATTCCGTTTCGGGTAACCCACACGTGACGCTGTATCAGCTTGTTTTTGGGTATGGCCAAAATAATTCTATTTGCTAATTTAATAGCACTGCTTTCTCTTATACGGCTCCTCTTCACGCTTTCGATAGAATTGAAATGTGGTAAATCAAGTTGCCCCATTGCCATAATAGACCATCCCTACTGCCTATACAGCTACTACGTTTGTCAAGGGTTCCCAAATTCAGCCTCGCGGTAAGAGTATTTTAGGCTCTCCTAGGTTGGGTTTTGTTAAAGAGGAGAACCCGAACCCTCTTTCCATCAGCTTCCGCAAGGGAACAGTTGCTCAGTTGGTAGAATAGCGGGCTAGCAACACCGCAGTCGTGGGTTCAAATCCCTCCTCGTTCGCCGTTTTGAAAATAGATGTCACTGGTCGACAAATAACAAGGAGTTGTGTTCCTAGAAGATTGCACCTAACGCCTGATGTACGGCGTGAAGTTTCTGGGTTTCGCACATTACAGATAAACAATGATACGAGTATAAATTTATGCTTTTAATGAAAAAGGAATCTTCTACCCTTCTCCGATCTCTAAAAACCTGAGGATTTCATACCTCATTCGCTTGTGTACTGCTTTTCAATATCAAAATAAATTATTCTCCGAAATTGAGGGTCTATATTTTATAAAAATAGATCTGTATTTTAATCCGATTGCCGTAAAGATGTTTACGGGGTCAGTGAATACTACAGACGAAACGATGCAGGTAACACAATAAAATATTGAATCTTGTGGGCGAAGTTCTAGTAAGAGCCTCCACTTATACGTGACAGTCTGCTATGTCGAGTTTCACGCCTTCTTAGCCACGTTTTAATTTCTGAGCTCCCCATTCTTTTTCGAATTTGATCGAAATAATGTATTGTTTCCTCTATCTAAACACTAACCAAATCAAGTGATTGCCCTATTAACTAAGCTGTGGTGGGAATATTTACTAGAGATGATATCAGTCGTAGCTCTGTTAGCTTCCTTTCATCATCGCCAGGTCAACCATGCCTTGAAAATACTCTCGTGTATTCTAGACAATACAGTAGACAGGTTTTCTGAATCATAACAACACAACGTGAACTGAAAACGTCTCTTCATACAAGATACTAACAATCTGATTCCAATATAAGAGCACGCACCACAACATCACTGGTGTATGGATCTGACAACTTAAAACATCTGGTTCATTATATTACTTTATATTAAATATTAAAATCTTGCGAAAGGGCACTCCCTTACATACTCCTGCATCAGGCCTTGAATTTTTGTCCCCCCCTCCCCATCCCAAAAAAATAATAAAAAATTCCCGCGTATCCCACAGCACACCATAGTCCTTTAATAGTGCACTTTTTCGCAAACAACAAGGGGAACTTTGTGCTCCTTCACATACACGCTAGGATGACTCAAACTCTGCTTAAAGGTTCATGTGGTACATCCACATATATTCAAGCCATTGATGGCGAGTTTTGTGTTAGTTTCTGCAGTATTATGTAAGCATATTATAGCAAACGGGTTAATCTGCAGTTCTTAAGTGCTTAAAGAAAAAGATATATATATATATATATATACTCAGTATATAGCCTCTAGCCACACCGTACATGGGCTAGCTTGTCAAGTATAACATAGCATCGTTAAAGGTACCTACTGTAAAGATTACTATGACACAATCTCAAACAATATAACATATGTATATACTTTCGTATGGTACGTTATGATACAGTACAACTGAGTACAGTAAAAACCAATTCAGTACAATATAGGACAACTGAGTACAATAGAATCACTGTACTGAAGTCGAAAACATCAACGTCTAGTATGGTGCAATGGAGTGTAGTACATTTAAGATCTCCCATATCATTCAAACTTTAAAACTGTATGCTATAGTACAGTACACAACAGATTAGTATAGTGTAGTATAGTATATAGTGTTGTATATATATATATATAAAACACTAAAAACAACAACTAGTATAGGTAGTAAGCTTTCGAAACTTATCGTTTATTCATCAGACCATATATATATATATATATATAAACCAAACAGTAAAAAATAGATTTAAGAATACCGTCGCGACAGTGCTCAATACATTTCTGTAGAGCCTAGTTTGAGAATCGTCGTGGGACGTGAAACTCGGAGTAACTGAGGTAAA
>JAAAKL020012358.1:0-13079 GCA_010016065.2 Carybdea cf. marsupialis auct. non (Linnaeus, 1758)
GCCAATATGCCGAGAAACCTTTGAGAAAAATCTTAACACTTCAATTCCAAACATACCAAAGAATAGCATTGTGCCCTCGCAGACGTCCAAATAACGGGATTAATATTGGTTAATGGTTGCATGCTGTGCCTGTGACATATTAGGAAAAGGTTCTCGTGTCTTGTCGTATGTGTCATTAGGCATATTCTACAGTCCATGTATCTTGTGCTCTACAAGCTTCATTTTAGGGAGTATATTTTAACTTTTGAAACCTGAATTAACACATGTTTAAGAAACAAAAGTCAGAGATTACTTTCGTATTAAGAGTATCTGATTTCTTTGTCCATGAAAGATCTTCCATAGGTAATCATACGAAATTTAAGAATCTGAAATGCTTGCGTGGTGACGAACGTATTACCGTATTAGGTCAAACCAATCCAGAAAAGAACATATCACTCCATACAGAGCAAATTACATGCAGTTTATAAGAGAAGCCTAACAAGGGCAACAAGAAAAATATCTTCAAAGATATAAACATGTTGAGAACAAACCAAGGATAAAAAAGTCCGTGTTTTAATACTCAAACAAAATAAATCTGCATCCTTTAAACAAATAGTTTAAAGTTAATTGTGAGTGCAAAAATATTTTACTAATGCAATAAACTACTCAAACTTTAAAGGCAGATAAAATTAGTTGATATAACTGTCTTTTCTTAATCACTTCTGTCGATAAAAACAAGTTATGAAGTCTCTTACATTACAAGCATTAAACAGGGCATCTCTTAATTTGGTGGGCTTTCCTTGTCACACTGAAAAGTGAAAATTCATTACATTCAAGTGGAAACAAAGTAAACTATTTTGTTATTCTCCAAAAGGACATAAAGGACTATAGTCAATGTTTGTAGGTGTGAATATTTGCTGATAACTAAGCTGCAAAGTGAAAGACATGTGCTCTTACCCGGTCGATGTCTTGAATTTATTTACATCATTTTGCGATCAAGGTGCCATAAAACTGAGAAGAGGGTTGAACGCGCATTGTCATTTTGTCCTAGTGACATTGTTGTTATTAAGCGTAGTTCGTACTTTGTTGCTATCCGTCTCAACTCCATAATGTACTGAGCAGGTACTAGTATTGTCTACTCAGGAACTGAAAATAATGAGAACTTTTCTATGACATCTTTTCTCGTGATGTGGTCGCTGTTGGAAGATTTTAAGAGTGAGAAAAGTGTGAAACATCAAATGTAATTAGACAATAGTGTTGCTAAGGAACGGTCCATGACACGAGGATAATCACACAATCAAGACGTTAGTAAGTCAAAATGCTTCTGATGGATCGAATGGATGGTTTGCTATAAAAAGATATATATGCAATTCAAAAACCTATTTTCTCAGCTTTTGCGTTTTCCATCAAATCTTGGTTAGTTTTTACTCTCTAGACAACTTATTGTGTTATTTGTTTCAAAGCTTTAAAGAAATTTCAGGAGAACGACTATACATAAACTTTTTAGATGAAATTGTTAGTTTTTGGAAATATCTGATTCTTGTTCCTTTGTCACCTTTTATTGATGTTCTAGCGACAAAACATTTTTATATATATTTCTTTTGATTTTTTAAGCATGAAAAATTTTAGCTCAACCAAACGTGGAGGTTGTGATAGGTCCCATATTCTCATAGGTCGCTTGTTTCGTATATAATTATCATATTTAAATGTGCTACTCATAGATATAGTGTACAATGATGTAAAATCTTTCCATCCGTGAAAATGTTTGTGCCTAAATTCTAATGGTGATAAATGTAGAGCTCTAACATGGAAAGTGTGCATTAAAAAAGTTCATTAACAGAGTGCGTTGAAAGAGTGCATTAACAGAGTGCGTTGAAAGAGTGCATTAATAGAGTGCGTTGAAAAAATTTATTAACAGAGTGCGTTGAAAGAGTGCATTAAAAGAGTGCATTAAAAGAGTTCATTAACAGTAATGCTTTGAAAGAGTTCATTAACAGAGTGCATTTAAAGAGTGCATTAAAAGAGTTCATTAAAAGAGTTCATTAACAGAGTGCGTTGTAAGAGTTATTAACAGAGTGCGTTGCAAGAGTGCATTAAAAGAGTTCATTAACAGGGTACGTTGAAAGAGTGCATTGAAAGAGTTTATTAATAGTATTGAGTTGAAAGAGTGCGTTGAAAGAGTGCATTAAAAGAGTTCATTAACAGTAATGCGTTGAAAGAGTGCGTTGAAAGAGTGCATTGAAAGAGTACGTTAACAGAGTGCATTGAAAGAAATAAGATACAAATAATGATAAGCAATTATTGAATAAGAAACTTTGAAATAGAAAAGCTGGGTAATGAAAGAATCAATCTAAGACAATGAACAGAATGAAGCTGTTTATTTTGCGTGACTTTCATGTTCTATCGCTACGAAATGTTTCACTGTTGATCGAGGGACACTTAAAATTTCACTATTTTCATTGACCTTAGTACAAGTCATTCCAAAGCTGGGCGTGACTGCTTTGGCCGAGTGAATGAAACACAAGCAACCTGCGCTCACATACGACTGCATGGTAATGATGTAAAGACTTCAATATGAACTATTTCTAATCGACTCCTTTATCCGTATGAAATTATTCAGGATGTTCAAAACATTTCCCAAAGAGAAGCTGAAGATGTCAGTCAACGCTTGCAAACGCTAGATGAAACGAGCACGCCGAAAATGGGGACGTATAGTGATTGGAGGGAAGAAGAAAAATTTAAATCGGAAAATATGTCAAACATGCCCTAAAACACAATGTCATTGGATTAGTTCACTATCTGTCATCAAATTGTCCAAAGCTGAAAAAGCAGTCAGTTAGCTTTTTTGAGCAAATAGGGTTCTAAGCTACTGTTATTAAGCTCTTTTACATAGGTTTCTTCACTAGTAGATTTGTTACTATAGCCGTACGACCCGGGGGCTTGAGAGATATCACCCCTTGCAAGATTTGTTTGAAAACTTTCACTACTTATCTATTGCATAACGTCTCCTTTTCTTTGTCTATAAATCAGTTTTATGATTTTGCTGTTCATGAACCTGAAAAGCAGGCATTTTTTCCATATCCTTCTTCTAGTTTTTATGTGTCGAGTTTGTCACATTAGTCTGTAAAACATGAAATGTTTTGAATATTTCTATATCATTATCAATAAGCAAAAAGTTAAAAGTAGAATTTAAAGACAGACCAGGAGGAAAAGTTCTCAGTGAATGTGTCAATTTTTAATTTATATTTTATATTTACAGTCCCGATTTGGAATAAGCAAATAAAAATCTATATACTGCAAATTCCTTGTAATGTACCCTGTTGATCTGATCCTGTTTACAATCAAGATAAATTACAATTGCGTTAGAAATACTAACATCTGCGAAAGAGTCGAGGCAAAATAAAGTATGAGAACCTGTACAGAATCATAAATTTATGCATGTCAAGCAGTGAGTAGGCAATGAGATGTGTTTTAACTATATACAACATAATATTCATCAACTTTAATGACTGAAAGTTATCATAATATTTTATTACCATAGATGGAAATTAGAAGAATGTTGGAGAAATTGATAGAAATTGCCACAGCCCCATTGAAGCTACAATGGGGAGAAATTGCCTGATCGTTCATTGGACTACAACTAGATATTCATATCTGTGATATTCTTAAACTCAATCGATATAACAACCCGTATCGTATATTCCGGGTCATCATTTGTCCATCCATCTATTACAGTCATAAAGAGTTACCTCCGTTAATGAAATTATAGAAAATAATGATTTTTACCGGCATCTTTAAGTATATCTGGCGTGTTACTCAGACATAAAAAGCGGTACACTGTCGTATTGGAATTAAAGATTTTATCCAAAATCTTCTCTCTTTTCCCCAGTTATTTTCAATGTAAAAAATAGAGAACATAGTAACTATGAGTAGGTGGGAAACGTTCACAGTAGCAGCACTAAATAATATTTTATAAGGCGTTTTACTTACTTAAGAGAAATATATTTACACCCTTTTGTCTATTGCGAAAAAGCAGTCTGTTCTCCCAAGAAGATCACAGACTATGGGAAGGCGAAGGCATTCTAAGGATTGGCTAAAAGTCACATGACACTAACAAAGTAAATGCTAAATTAATTTTCATATTTTGGTAAGGCGTTAGACATAAACATAACTGAAAACAGTAACGGTCCTTACATAACTATGGCTTAATACTTCTCCATTAGTAAAATGAAAATTGTATGGTACACTAATGGATACGCGTCATGCCACTCTTCACAATTTCGTATCTACCGCGTGGGTAACTTTTTAAGGGGTATGTGTATGAAAATTCTCCCATGCACTAATTTATTCTGCAGAATTTCATTTCCTTGGTGCTATGGACATTCAACATTAGTTTTCATAACAGTTGACATCCATTTGACACAGAAATTATAAAAATACAATACGTTTATGTGGTATTCCATCATTCTGTATGCATAGAGATTTTGAATCATAGTTTTAAATCAGTTCTGGTCATCTTTTTTATGCCGACTTTTAACAGATCATGTAGAAGAAACATCTGTCAATGATGATCCACTCGATTTGATTTGTGAAATCTTTTACTGCCATGGAACTGGCCTCCGAGGTAATGTCCTAGCCTCGCCTTTAGCTGCAATGACGTTACGCGATGGTCCATATATCTTCGGAAGTAGTAACTCTTTCTCCTTTATATACTGGCTGCTTGGACCTTCCCTGGAGCCTTTTGGACCCCTTGTGTTCTTATCCGCCACTGCACCAACTGCCAGTGGCTGCCTTCGTACAGTTCTCTGTGTGGGAAGACCCTTCGTCAGTCGATCAATGTTCTCTGCAGCTAGAGATGTCTTTTTCTTATTTCCCTCACCTAAAGATTTATTGCTATCACTCTTGACAAGAGGATGCATAGTGTTTTTATTCGCCTCGTCCTTCTTAGTTTGCAGTTGGGGAAACCTTGTATTGCCTGCATTACCTCTAGCGTTCACTAATCCTTCACTAGAATGCACCATTCTTGGAGGCTGAGCTTTCTTTAATGAAAGATCGTTAAATATAGACTGATTAACTGAAACGTACGCTTTACTATTGTAATCTTTCCTGGCTTCTTTATTCATTCCTGAAGCATGAAAAAAATTTTGAAAACAACGTTCAAAACCATTAGAGAAATAATGAAAATCATTACTAACAAAACAAAACATGGAAAAGAAGAAAATTATTTGTAACAAGACCGTGTCATGTTTGGCTGTTTATTGATGCACTACCGTAATTCCTCTAATAAACGCCGCTCGTCCACCCGAAGATGTGAAATAAACGCCGCCCTCGGATAAATGCTGCTCCTTAATAAACGCCTTACCTAAAACTTTTGAAACATTACTTGTTTTACCTAATTAGTCACTTTGTAATAAACGCCGCACGTTCAACCGAAGATTTGAAATAAACGCCGCCCTCTGATAAATGCTGCTCCCTAATAAACGTCTCACCAAAAACTTGGATTTTTTATAAACGCCGCGGCGTTTATTAGGGGAAATATGCTAAATGTGTTACGACTCTATGCATCATATTATGTAACTAACGTGAGCATTCTTAGAAAACGCAAATTTTCCGATCATTTCAGCCGAATTCGCACATGAGAAGGTTAGGCAAGGCAAAGTAATAATACTTCTTTACGATGCTCTGACACTTTATTATCAGAATATATTGCAAAAAAATGGAATTCTGTTTGTAAATATTACGTAATTAGTAGCGACAGGCATAGTCCCATAGTGGACAGAGTGAATCAATTAGTTAGTCAGCATGCGCTACATTTCTCCTTCCTCCCCGAGATACCAACCAATAGTTAGCAACCCAACCAATTTTATCTTAGAAGCATGTTTTGATAAGCTAGTTATCAACAAGTTATCAGTTTTCACTCTGAACGTACGACTGTAAATTAAAGCACCATTTTCATGTTTATTGATAACACCACAAGGAAAATAACGCACCATTTTCATGCTTAGTGATAATACCACCAGGAAAATAGCGCACCATTTTCATGCTTAGTGATAATACCACAAGGAAAATAACGCAGCACAAAAACATTATGTCGTATTTTATCAGAATTTTTCAATTTTGAACGCGACAATAATGATAGTAATGATATTCAATTTTATAGGGCATACAGGGTGGTTTTTATAAAACTTGTCAGAAGCCATCAAAACGTATTGCTCGGTTTCTTAACGTCCTCTAAAACGCAAATTCATCTTAGTTCCCCTGGGGCGTTTCATAGAGGGGGCGATTATTTTAATTAATTTAAGTTCAAGGAGGCTTTTCTTAGATTTTGTCATCGTTAGTATTCCTTAGAGAAATAAATAGTAGGAGATTTTAGCATCTGCTAATGGGATCCTAAGATCAGCTGTAGATGCAATAATAAACAGCCCTGAGCCAAACATACTAGCACTCACAAGCCATCTTGCCACGAGTACGACAAAAAAGTAGCAAAAAGTTTGTTTATGACACAGAACATCAAGGTAGCTCAAAATAGCTATGCCATTTTTGTACTTTATTGCTTTCTCTTCTGACACTTCTCAGAGTACTAAATCATCAGGATAGATCACGAAAAGGAAGTAATAAAAATCATACCCAGACATGTTAGCCAATAGCCAATCAGATTTGGGACTGTTAGATTGATTCTGGGGTTTGGACCAATCAGTAGAACAATTCAATAGACGGAAAAGGCCAAATCATAAGACCTGTCTGAAAAGCAAATAATTTCTTGCTTTTTTAGCGGAATAACTCAAGAAACGCCAGGTGACTGTTAGACCTGGCCTTTCCTATGACACGGAAACGGTCATCAATGTACATTTTAGCATAGTTTAGCTTTTCAAGTAAGTTCTACCCTATGCCAGAGTAACCTTGCTTAAAAGGGTTTTAGGTTCTGAAAACTCGAGATGGCTTTATCTTCAGATTCCAAGGACAAAGTGGGAAGGGTTGTTGCATGCAATGCAAATATTTCAATGATAATAATTCTTGTTACCTAGATTTGAAAATTGGCAGGCATATTTATTCACTATAAAGAAAAGAAAAATCACTTTGTTTTTAATTGGATGTGAGAACGTCATATAATGACCGGAAGTTGACAAGTTCATGTGAATTCACTATTACTCAAAGAAATGTCACTTTGTTTTTAATCGGAAGTAAACAAAAGGAAACAAACATTTGCACTAAACAAAAGGAAACAAACATTTGAACTAAACAAAAGGAAACAAACATTTGAACTAAACGAAATAAAAGAAACATTTGCACTAAACAAAAGGAAAGAAACATTTGAACTACATAAAAGGAAACAAACATTTGAACTAAACGAAATGAAAGAAACATTTGCACTAAACAAAAGGAAACAAACATTTGAACTAAACAAAAGGAAAGAAACATTTGAACTAAACAAAAGTTCTTAACTTACCAGCCTGCATATTTCTCCAGCTGATGATATTTTTGGCTCTCCTCCAAACCCACTTGTTACTGTATCGAAGTCCAGTGGATTCTGTATTTTCATTGGAGCTTTTTCTTCCCTGTTCTTCATCTGGTACAGTATCTTCCTGACTGGCGTCGACGACGTCCTCTTCTGTTGCTTTCTTCTCTTCTCCTTGACGGCTAGTTTTACCATTCCCTCTTTGAGTTGCTGCCTTTCCTGGCTCACCAGTGCTGTCTGGCCAACTGGCTTTCACAAAACGTTTGTTTGGAGTAGAAACTTTCGCTCGATCGTTTTTCTCCACGTTTGCAATGTTTTGAACCGTGTTTCTCTTAGGTAGTCTTGTTGGCTTTTCTTGCTTCTCTCTATCTCCAGCCACTCCTTTTCTCGGATACATAGGTTGATAACCAGGCCTTGCTGGTCTTGTGAACTGCTTAATATTACCATCAGCTGGTTTAACAGCACCGGGAGATTTCGCCCTTGCAGATGATTTCTTTTCGTCCGTGTCCTTTGTTTCTATAGCGCTTGGATTGTTATTTTCTTCTTTCGTAACACTATCTTCTTCTGGGATCTCCTGCTTTTCTCCGCTGGTTTGTTCCATCTCGTCACTCTTTCTACTAACACTTTTCAATTCCTCACTCTTTGTGCTTACACTTTTAGTTTCCTCACTCTGCATACTATTGCTTTGGTGGTCGTCATCCCAGTCTGATAGATTACCAGCTGATATTGTGGATTGCCCGTCATTTTTATCGCTAAAAACTCCCCAGTCACTGGATGCATGGTCAATGTCATTCTCGTTTTCAGGAGGGGGCTCAGGTTCGTCTTTCTCTATTGTAATGTCAATAGGACTCATTAAATGCGAAATATAGAAGTTTCTGCAGTATCTTGTCTCTTTAAACAATAACGACTTTTGCCTCTCATAGATATAATTCTGCCTCGGATTCACTTCTTCAGTTTGAGGAGGATCTTCCTCTTTAACTGTAGGTTCCTTTTCTGATGATTCAACCTCTTTATCAAAATCATCTTCAAATCGAATTTGAGGCACCGGTGTTTTTACGACCATTTTGTTAAACCCAAGTTCAAGTAATTCTGGTGCTTTATAGGGGATTTCTTTGGTAGGCTTTTCGTCTTCAACTTGAAAAAAGTCATCCTGAAAAATCTCGGCATTGTCACTAGACGACTGCACTTCTTCCTCGTGAACGCTTTCGCTCTGTTTTGAACTGCTAGTGTCCTTCATTTCAGAGAAGACACTTTCAGACCCTCTAGATTCTCGTCCTGTGTAAATACTCGATTCTGGTCTGTTCATGCGATTTGGCTGTAGTCTTGAAACCTGAAAGTTGAGCCACTCAGTGTCAATTGGGTATATATTAGCATCGCTCTTTTCGCTTAGTGCTGTCTCTGGTCTCTTGTGCCTAAATCTCCTCTTCCTCCCTGCAAGTAGATCGCGCCCTTTAGGCTTGGGCTCAATTGGAGGCAACGGTACACTCTTGTTCTTCACAAGCCACAATCGAACATATTCCCCTTTCTGGGCCTCTGGTAAAGTTTTAAGCGTTTCCTGCGTCAGATTTTTAGGGACAGTTCTGCCTTTTTGCAACTTCCTTGCCTTGTATTCTTTAGTTACATACGGGTGTTCTTCATATTCTGACATCGAGATGGAGCCTAAGCTAAAGGCTTTCAGATCGGTCTCATTGACATCAGATGTGGCTTTCTCAATATTAGAATCAAAATGGCTGTCCAAAGTTAAGTTTTCATTCACTACAATATCTGGAGTTGTTTTTTCCTTGTCTGAAACAGCATCTGCATCACTGTTTTTTAGTCCATATGTCATTTTATTTCCAATTTGCTTCAACAAAGGAGTGTGAGTGTTTGCATCGACACGGCTAGAGAGGATTTTCTCGTAATCTTGTATCTGCTTTTGCCTCGCTGCGTAGATGTTTGCCCTCTCTTTCCAAGTAAAGAAGTGCTTTCTAACTTTTGATGCTGAAGCTGGCTGTTTCAATGGTTCGTAGATATTAAAAACTTTCCACAATAAAACCAACACCTCTTTCATTTCATGGCCATTCTCAAGTAACGCGTTACCTATCGCATTTCTAACAAATGATGCACATTTTATGTCTTCCTCCAAAACAATATGAAGTGACACAGACAACACACAGTGAACTACATCGGATGATAACTCCTCTAAAGCAGCTTCATACTCCGCATTTTCCCTTTTCTCAATCTCTTCCATACATTTGTCTAGCACACCATTGATAACTTTGTCGATGCACTCCATTCTTCCCCTGTCTTTCCTGTACTCTTCCCTTCTCACTGCTTCTCTGTACGTTGCGCAAATTAGATCATTCATAGTGTCATTTATAATCGACATTTTTGTTTTCTCATGGACAAAAGCTTCGGAGACTTCAATCTCTACATTTAATAGGAACAAAATAGCATCAATGACCTCCCCTACTGATTCCTCTTTCACCTTTTCACCCACTACCTTTGCCCTGATAGAAGGGATTTCTTCATCCGGGCTCTCCATATCACTCTCATCCTTTACTTCATCACAATAGTCTGGGTGCAACCTTTTGTAGGCCTCGTATCTCTCTTTTCGTGAAAGCACTTTCTTCGATTTCTTTCTCATCCTTTGATACGTGTGTTGTCGAACACGATGAGTTCTTTTAACCGTATTTCGGAGTCTTGGAGAAACGTCTTTTGCTCCTTTATAAGATTCAGGAATAGAGCTAGCCCGAGAGTGAACGTCGCTGTTTCGAGAAACTTCAAGATGAAATGGTAAGTCCAATCTTGCTGATCCTTCTGATTCTGCAATTTTTGCAGATCTGATCGACCTTCCCTCTGATTTGACTGAGTCAGGTCTTCTCCATGTAGACAGCCGTCCAGATGTTATAGATTTCTCTAGCCTTCCTGACATTCCTGATCGTCCTGATGCTGCTAGTCTTCCTGACCCTGCAGACCTTCCAAACTGTTCTATGCTTCCAAGAAATTCTTCCCCGTATGTTGATCCATCTACTCTTGCAGACCCCTGCATTTCGGTTGAATTTTCTGACTCTATGTTCTCCTCTTCTCGAGATAGTCTATCTAAATCTCTTGACTCTTCGCCTCCCTCTAGTTTCAAATTTTGATTTTCTTTCATATCATCCGACGTTTCAGTTACTTCAGAGACCTCTGATTCATCTTCAGATGCGCCTTCTCCTGCACTCTGACTACCACATGAAATATTGGAATTACGGGTGGCATCAACATCGTCATCATCCAGAAAAAAATTAAAAGGGTCAGGGTCGTCCTCTTCTTCAAGAATATTTTCAGTTTTCTTCGATTTCCTTTTCGATTTCTTATTTTGCTTCTTCTTTTTCTTGCTTCTTTCTTGTTTCAGTTCATTGCTGTTTTGTCTTTGAGTACTTCCTGCTGACCTTGGTGGTTCACATCGGCTTGAATGTTTTCTTTCTTGTTTCAACTCTTCTTGTGTCTGGCTAGCTTCTCTCTCATTTCCCTTATTCAGGCCATCTACCTCTTTCTCCTCCTGCATGTCACTTTTTGCTGTAGGATCGTCTTCATCGCCTTTATGGTTGTCTTTAAAGTCAACTTGATTAAATACAGTCTCCATGCATTCCACTAGTAGCTCCTGAACATCATTTACAATTTGATTTCTTTTCATACTCTTTTCACTTACATCGTCATCATCGCGCTGATCATCAACGCTCTGATCATCAACTCGAACGCCATTGTCAGAAATTTCACCATCAATAATATCTTCGGTGTCCTCATTATATATTTTACTTAATTTATCTTGAGAAATAAAACCAATCTTGTTATGATTATCAATTACCTCAGTGCCTGTGGAAGATTGTACTCTTATAAGAGAATATTTCCCATTATCCTGTTGTGCAAATCGGAATTTATGCACATCGTAGGAACCCCCGGAGGAATCACTTGCAGCCTCAATGCTAAAGAAATCGTCATAATTTACATCAGTCATTCCTTTGTCACTACGCTCATAAATATCACTTTCGTATTCTTCGATTCGCGATGTATCAACCGAATACCTTTGGACAGACACAATATCTTCAGGTACAATCTCTTCCTCCCCTTCGTGTAGGCTTGGCGGATAAGGTGTGGCATGGGCCTCCTCCACTATCTTCACAATAAACTCATCCTCGAACACAACCTTTTTTTGTGAAGACGCTCTTTTTCTTTCCACTTTCTCAGCCTCTGATACAGGACGAAATTTCTGCTTTGCTACTTCCTCTTTTAAGTTCTTTTCTGTTTTCTTTTTTTTCTTCTTCTTCCTCTTCTTCTTTTTCTTTCCTTCTTGTTCTAATTTTTTGAGTATTAACAGTTCCTCCTCTTCACTGTTACGTTTCATTTCTACCTCAGATGCTCCCGATATTCTGCTCAACTGGCTAGCTCTGGAGGGCGCCTGATTTTCTGGCAAACTTGTGAACGAAAATTGATCAGAGTCTTTTTCATCGTCCTCGAGATCTGATAAAAACTTTTCTTGGTCGAATTCAACTTCCTCCTTTTCATCAGGGGAGGTGTCATCATTGCCGGATGATAGTAGTTTTGCCATTTCCTCATCTGTTTCTTCATCCTCTTCTTCTTCTGAAGAGATTTGTACTTTCGATTCCTCATCTGCTATAAACTCAGCAACATCTGAATCATCAATAGTGGCAGAAATATCCATAGCATTAAAACCAGGATTTTGCACTTCGTTCTTAGCTTTTTCTTCGTCTAAAAATCTTTGGAATTCCTCTTCAGATGACGAAAGTTCACTTTCTGTAACTTTCTGCTCCTCCTCCTCTTGACTCTGAACATCTCCTTCCTGTTCGTCACTATAAACACCAAAGCCGCTCTGAAGTCGCTCAAAGTCAGGAGTAGAAAGTTCATATCTTGCATTATATAACTTGCGCTCAAGTTCTTCAGTTTGGTCATTTTCATCGTCGTAAACCAATGCACTCTTGGACTTTCCTGCTGATTTTTTGACCGAGGCTGTATAGTCCATCAATTCTTTCAGATGGGACAATTTTATGTCATCCTCTGCCATATCTGCTCGTTGTATTGAGTATCCTTAATAAAGAAGATACAAATGTCTCCATTTAGATAATTGCATATCAAACATTGCATCATAGATTTCCAAGCCGTAGCAGGCCAAAAGTCAAAACGCAATCCCAACCCAACCAGGTAAGAAAATTCAACATTATTTCATTATTTTCGGGCATGGTAGGATGCACGTGCAAGCGACAGTTACCCACTCAATATATAAAACTTTCAATTTGTTGTTTTTAAAGTAGAACACAATGAATTTAGTACAATACTATCAAATGAATAATAACAGCTTCTTTATTTTGTCAAACATCAAGTAGCCATTTTTAAGTTAGATGTAAGTTAACACGTGTGCAATGACGAATTCAGGGATCATGCAACTAACACATCAATTAAAATACAATTAAGAAGAGACGATTTTCAATGATAAGGTTTTGAGTCAACAATCACGACTTCAGTTCGTGACTCATGCATTCGCAGCGCGCGTTTTAACAACTGGTCTAGGCGACTGACGACAATAGCATACCCACTGATCTCTAAAAAAGACTGGATCGAGCTTCCCATTGTTTCAAACTACGAAAAAGTGTAGTCACGAGTACTG
>JAAAKL020012359.1:0-13079 GCA_010016065.2 Carybdea cf. marsupialis auct. non (Linnaeus, 1758)
CCATAAACGGAACACAATTTCGTCGCTTTAATCGGTCTACATTGACACTGTTCCTCTTCTTTGGTTACTAAAGAGAACACTGCCACGCCCTTTTTTCTTTTGCCTCTGGGTTTGCCCCCCCAACGTGAGGGAGCTGGCTTCGTGCCTGCTTTGTCATTTAGACTCTACGCTGGGCTATGATTCAAAAGATTAGATTCTCGCCGGTTCTTTTACTCCCTTGAAGTGTTGTCTTGCCTGCCCAGCAAGCCTCTTAGTAGTACATCGCACCGCGGTATGTTATACATTTCGTAAGATATCGTCGCCTAGTTACTTCTTCCTCTCCTAGTGATCTGGAAGACGGATCGCTGACATCTGTGGTCAAAAGTACAGTTACTAGGTTTGTAGCTTCTTGCCAAATATGGAGCGTTTCTGTAAACATTTGGTAAAGGTCATTTTATATACTGAACAACGATATGTATCTGGCTCAAAACGTTTGTCGCTTTAAAATTTCCAACCCTCTTGTTTAATAATGGTGAGAAACGATTTATTTTGTATTTCTCATACTCGATATCTCAAGTGCCGCAGAGATTCAGAATTAAATACATCTTTTTTGTTAATTTGTTGACCTACAAGTCAAGAAAGGATATTACGGTCATACTAAAAGCAAACGCGATGAATTAGGCTAGCAGGTGCATTACTTGTTGAATAATCGTTAATTACAGGGCGTTTGACCAGATAGTTTCAATTTTTTTTCAATTCACTTAGATAAACTATAAATTCTAAAAACATGTTAGAAGATTTATTGATTACCGTATTTCCACAAGATAGCTTGCTTGGAGCATAGATTATGAAACTCTGCTTACTCTGTTTCGTAATCTCTGCTTGGAGCTCATTTATAATTCGACCTTCGCGGCCAGACTCCCATGCGACGGGACATTCGTTTAGAGTGGTGTCACTAAAAAATCAGATTTTTCTTTGGAGGATATTTAGGCTTTTGACAAACGAACAGAATCTTTATGCGGTTATGGAGGGGAAAGATAAGCAACACGTGCAATAAAGCAAAGAAAAAACGAAGGAAAAAGAATGAAATCAGCCACCATCATCCTTGCCAAGAACTTACCAACCTTACAAGGAAGACGCCAAGAGAGGTATTATATTTCCGAACAACGTTTTCTTCTATTTGTGACTCCCTCATGTCCACTGGAGACATTACTTGTCCTTGAGATATTATAGTGGAAATAAAACTGCACGAAATAACGAAAACATTTTAGCACTGAAAAGCTTTTTACGTTTGCCACTCCTCATAGTACAAAATCGTCAGAATTAAGTTAGGAAAAAATTAGTAAAACTTACACCAAACTGTGTTTTGAAAGTATCCAATCAGACGTCTGACTGCTAGATTGGTTTTGTTTTGTTGTTTTGTGCAGTTTTATAGTTTTGTGCAGTTTTATAGTTTTGTACCACCAACAAACTATTTGTATATCGGAGATATATTATCGGAGAAGGGGGCATCGCCACTTTGGTATTCCTTACACAAACTATCTTACGTTTCTCACAAGTATTCATAAGCAACTCTTCTGTTAAATTAGTAAAAAGAAGTGATTTTGGCATGGAAATATGATGACATTAGCACTTTCTTCTCTAACTTCAAAAAAACTCTCTCGTTTTCCTCCATGCAGTAAATTTGACAGCTGCTCATGTAATATTGCCAAAACTCAACAACCATTATTATTAGCAATAATCATCCTCATTCTTCCTAGTAATAATCTTAAAATAATCTGGGAACATTAATTTTCCAAAGACAACTGACGGACCATTCTAGGTATTTTTTTTACATCGCCTTTGGAAAGTGATGGTGCCATGGTCCAATGGAGGCCTAATTGAGAAACTGTTTCTATCAAAATGTTTCCATAGGATATTAAGCAAAACTCACTAAGCCCTTAATTTAAAAGGGCTCATCAATCTTTCATAATTTTGTGGGGTGCAGAGATCCTCAGGCTTAGTGAGGTTAAGTGGGCACGCATCATTCGAGAGGGCGCTCATTTATCCATTTATCCTCAAGGGAAGGCGCTCGTTTGAGGGGAGACACTCTTGCGAGCAGTAACTGTATTTTAGAATTTAAGATACAGCGTGTTATAAGTAGAAATCACTTTATAAAACCACTGGTCTCACTGTCCTTGCAATTCATAATATTTTACCATCCATAGACTCGTGAAAATTATCAATCTTTCTAAAAGTAACGGTATGAACGTTTGTTTGTCCTCTAAGCACTACCACGCCGTTGGATAGTGTCAGCACGTAAGGAATTTCTTAATGGTTAAAGGTTATTGGGCCCCACAAAACCTAAATATCTCATACTAAACCAAAAAAAGCGATTTCGGGTAGACAGCTCTGTAAGCACCCATGTAATTGTTCTAAGTTCTGGTGTACGCAGGGAGAGGACCGTTGGGCAGTGATTCCGTCGCTTCCAGGATCATGAAAAGTTAGATTAGAAGATTTTGACAAAAATTATAGCCTTTTGATGGGAGGATGTGAGAACTAAAAGCATCCGAGTCCCTGTTTTGTCGTAAAATTTAAAAAACTTGATAGGAGAAGACCCAAGACCTTCCCAATGTCCTGCCTCATTCAATTTCGGCGTGCCCGCTTTTCAGATATTTTTGTGCCCCACTGTTTGTAAGAATATATCCATCATAAAATATCCAAATCCAATTCTTGCTACTATATATAAAAAACGGCACTTAAATGCAGAGAACATCAGCTAGTCGCTCATATATGGAAAGGAGAGGGGGAGAGTATAGTCGGGAGTAGAAGCGAAGGTACGGTATTATAAGGGCTGTTCTTGATTTAGAGCCTTAAATGACCTGGCTACTCCTAAGTGTAGTTGTGACGCCTAGGAGTCTAAAGCGCCTTGACGTAATAGGCGTTAGAGTTACACTTGTCTCACCCCCACCCCTACCCCTCCTTCAAATACTACAGGGCAGTTGTTGCTTCTAAAAATAGGTCTGACTCCCTCGGAATTCCAAAAGTTTGGTGAGTACGTTACCTGGCAACCCAAATAAGTAGAGTCAATGATACGCTTAAACAGCTGCATTGTTAGTAGAATAGTACTTCACTGGCCTTCATTGATGTTATCATGCTTGTTAATGCCGAGGATATTGGTCTAATAGAGTAAACACAGCTTCGTTGGCTTTCTAAGGTCATGTTGTGGTATAACTGCAAACGATATTGCGCAGAGAAAAGAACGATTTGATAATAAGTCTCTAAGTGTTCCCATTGTCTCAGTAGGACTCATTTCGTCGCTGAAGATTGCTAACTACCTGAGGAATGAGTGAGAAGAACCTTTTCAATAGAATTAAAAGATTCATCAACCTCTACAAAAGTTAAAAGAACACGAGGGATAGCTGAGCCGAACAGATGACTTTTTAAATTGAAGAAGAAAAGCACTTCTCGGGTGCGTCGTCATCAGGAGGAGAGAGAGACGAGAGAATTTTTGTCTTCGTACTTTTAACAATCAAAAGTCGCTGCATTTTTTATATCTGAATTGAAACTTTGGGTGATCAATTTTACAACAAATAAATATACTTGATGGAATAAGACTTTTAAATAAAATTCTTTGTATTGCCACCCGTTTCCCACCTCCAAAAAATATAACTGCTCTTGTAAGTGTAGCTTGATTCGCATGCAATACAACAATAGGGGAAGGTCTGAGTTGTTCAAAGATGAGAGATCTTGTTGTTGGATCGAAATGGAACCAAAGGTGGCAAATACTCCGAAAAATCAGCATAGCAATAAAATTTTGTTGCTGTGTTAATCTGTGCCTTGTTCACTGTGACTAGTGTAGAGAGCCATAATAAATTGCAGTACTTCGCACCAATAGCTGCAACTTTGTTGGTATCAAAGCAGTGCTTTAGGTAGCAATCACAATCGCAGCGACATCAATACGATAGGAATAGTCGTCGCAATTAGAAGGAGGAAGTTACATTAATGGATAGTGTCGGGGCGTCTACCAGAACCAAAAACATATGGTACACTTTCCGTTGATCATTATCAAATGAAGGTATACGTTTTCTCTTTGAAAGAACTTAATTATACCGTGGTCTTCAAATTTCCATAACCCTGATACCAAAAGGTCCATGGATGAGCAGATGCACTCATTAAATTGGTAATAAGTGATCTTCACAAATGGTTATCGAATGCAAGAATTCCCGGTTTATGATCCGGTTTTAGGATAGGAATGTCTGGTCGTTACAGATCAGGAACATATAAACAATGTTTATTTCCTATGGGTTGTGCCTTCTTTTTGATGATGCCTAACAGTTAAGAGGATACATTGACGATGGGAAAATTAGGCCACGTCCTTAGGCCATTCAAATTGCGACCAATGAAACAGATTACAGACAAAGATCTATACATTTTGTTGGAAATTTACTTTCAACCAAAGGTTAGTTAATAAATTATCTGCCTACGACTACCAAAATCCTTAATCTGGTCATTTAAAATTGACTTCGCTTTTGTGATATGTCCCGATGTAAAGTGCGGGACTGCAAACTAGAAGGCTACGCAAATCAAGTTGAAACTATAGTATCTGACAAATAACAGTATCATTTCAAACACATTAAGCAAATGCTCCACCTTTGATGGCAGCCACGTTTTGCAAATCTTCGCGTTCTATTCTTAGTTATGTTGTTATCAAATCCTTAGCAACCTTTTTTGAGGCCGATATCATACTTTTATCTTAATAAGTCTGGCCTAATAATAAACTGAAGTTGCTCACGAAAAATAAGAGAAAAACCCAACTCGAGTAGGCAATATTGCAAGCAACGACACAACTGTCAGTACCACTATTATGGATAGTTCTTCATAAATAACATGTTTACGGTGATGGTTTGTAAACATAGGCAGGTTATGTAAACTTGCCACTTTCTGGTAAACAAGGCAATTGCGTTGACGTTTTTGACCTATTGATTTAACCGTTCCAGCAGTGTAGTCAGGGGGAGACCATTGAGCCATGGCCTCTTTTACCTTATAATAAAAATTAAATTGCCAAAAATTGAGACAAAAGTATCACTTTCGATGGCGTAGTACGATGATCTTCAGAAAATTGACTAAACAGGCATTCGAGGCAGCGAAAGTTTTAAAATTTCTATGGGAAGACCCCTTAATCGAGTCGTGGTCAGTACCTTTCAGACCTGGCGTACCTCCCTTTTTCAATGTTCCTGGAGACACCACTGAACTGTTTCCACCATTTCCAGAATGGGCATCCTTAACACTTCCTTTGTCTTCAATTGTCATATTTGTAGGGTTGCTAAAGCACCCTTTGTTATAAAACCCTGCCCCCGCTTGTAGTAGTTTTGTGCACGGTGACCAAGTTTTCGACCAGAATCTTTAACACAGTAGCGGCAAAGTGCACTCCGAGGGTCGTGAGTTCGAACTGACCCTTAGCTTGCCTGTCACGAGCTTGCCTGCAACAATCCCGGAGGTACTGTGCTCTGTCATCTGCTCCCGTGAAGTGAAACTATGTTTCGAGAGATAGGACAGAGGGAGGACTGCATGCATGAATAACATGAATAGCAAGCATGACTAGCAAGCATGAATAACATGAATAGCAAGCATGAATAGCAAGCATGAATAGATTGTCATCCTAAGAGGAAAAGTAACCCGTTCCTAGTAGTGGCTTAGCCCTTGAACAGGGTGAAAAACAATAACAAAAAACACAAGCCGCTCTTATCAGACCATGTCCAGCAAGCAGGTGCATTTCATGGAAATAGACAGCAAGGCCCAGAGTCTGTGTATGGCGTCCACTCCACGTATCGATCTTGTCGTAGGTTACTTACAATACCCCTCCCTCCATATTCTTTAATACCTAGTGAACAACCCTCCCCTGTTGCCTTTTCATTTCAGATTTTAGTTCCAACGTCCAACGCCGGCCGTCTTCTTATATTTAGGACTTAGTAAGAAAGAGACAAAACAAAAAAATCATTTCATAGTCTCGAAACATTCCACCTGTGTATTCCACATTTCGAAACCAGGAAGCATAAACTTTGTGATATCTACCTACATTTGTTAACTTTTAATGATTAGATATTGAGAGAACCCATTCCTCCATTCTTGAGACCTCCCGTCTATCTATTTAAAAGAAAAAATACACCTCCTTTTTATCATGACCATCCCTTTTATTTGTCACCCGTGAGCAGACCCAGATAGAAGGTGTCTGAGGGATGTGATTCCCAATAAAAACAGAAAGTATCAAAGATTGCTCTCGAGAAGCAGGAATCGCGTTGATTAGAACGAATCATCAGGCCCTGAAAGTTTTTAACAGATTCTTCTGTGAGATTATGAAAGTAGGTTTCGTTCCTAACGTGAATTCCATTTCGCGTCAAAATGTGTGGGTGCGCAGCCATCTTGCGAGCAGATATCACGTGACTTCGTATTTGTTTTAGTTATAAAATACCCCAAGTTGCTTCTTACCACACTTTCATTGCTAACAGAGATGATTGGGCTAGGTATCCGATAAAACGAGGAAGTACATTAGAAAAAGATATCATTTATCTCAACACACGGAAGCACGACGTTAGATAGTTTAACTTGTCCTCTAAAGGAGAACAAAGAGAGTATTCATGCAGTGGGATCGCTTGCATACAGCTCGTAATCCGTTCGTAACTGGAGTCTAAACTTCAAACACATCGGGTGAGTGACATCGAACGATCCTTTTCCCTTTTATTCCTCCTATGAAGTAGCGGAAGTTGCTTCCACTATATGAAAGTTGTTGAAGATAACGTATCAAATCCATTGCACTATTTTCGTAGTTAATATCGCTGTGAGGCTCGGTTAAAACTGTGTCTTAATCAAGTTAATGACTTGAGATGGGTTATGTATTTCAAGTTTTTCAATTGACAGTGAAACTTACAAACTTAAACTTACAATCGACATCAAGGATTTACAAGAGAAAAATTGATCTTCTTATTCATTGCTAATATCAACCAACTTTAGTATTGCATTTGTGAAATGTGGAGAATGGGTAGTCCACGTGTCGGTTCGTGTTGGGATTTTGATAAATGTGTTTATTTGTTGAAGGATCTAAGCCTTGTGTATTGATATGTGGAAGTTGATGGTTGCTGTCCATATGAACTGCGCTACCCATATGCTACGTCCTCTTTCGGGACGAGAGAAAATCGCATTTCCACATCCCAGTAAACATGTTATTTGGAAGTTACGTTCTAGTTGCCGGTACACGTCACGACGTCGAATTAGTGCAAGGCAATTAAAAACAGTACTGGAGTAAGCACACGAACAGAATACGCCAGTCGCCGGTAGATAGGCTCAGTCCTTCACGGAGATGCGGTGATGGGTTACAAATCATGTTATACTCCGACGGGTTTGATGCATATTTCCTGCTTTAGGATCCACTCAATCTTAACATCATAGGCCTAGTCAATGATGGTATTGATAAGGAAACCTAACCGTAGGTTTGCTTTTGCTGGACCCCAGTATTGATGGAAACGTCGTCAAAGACACAAATTGACCATTGGACATCTTTATTTACTATGTCCTTTTTGGAAGCCCCTTGTACAGTTTGTCAGAGAAGTTATGAAAAAGCATTAAATTTGATCCATGTCATATATGCTATACTACAGCCTGTTACATTAACCTGAGTTGACCAGACTTAACGATGGCATTACAAACATGCGGAAGGGTCCAAAACCAACGTTGATGAAATTGGATACTTATTTCGATTTTTGTTACTTATTATAGGAACTCTAGTAGTTTCCACATATCCCGCTGCTGATTTACTCATGAAAGTTCCTTCTCAAAAAAAATACACCCACAATACACACACTGTTTTTCAGACGGCTCGCAAACGGCTCCCAGTTTGTGATGTCGAGTCATTTAAATATGTCTTCGCCTCCACCTCCAGCCCCGTTTTCTGACAGTGTGAATAATGGACCCGAATATGTTACAACCTACACGCAACTCTAGCTTTTTAAAATTTAATTATCTCTAAAAGGATCTTTCGATTGCTGTGATCCTAGGCTTGTTCTGGCTCGTGGGTACACGTGGACTGTTTTGATAGAAACTGATTTTTGTGTCTCAAATTCGCATTTCACAGATTCAGCATGTTGGATTTAACCGAGCGTACTTTAGTGCTGTCGACCGACAATAGTTGTTATAGAATTTTAGCTTATATTTATCATCTACGGGTACCAGTTGCCTTTGTGACCATTATACCTATAACTATTGCTTCATGCTTTCAGAGAGATATTGGCCACACTGCAGTTCTCATAAAGAACTACGATATGCTGGGTAGCATTATCAATAATAATGACCAAGCTGTTGTTTCCTTGCCAATTTCCTAAGCCAGCAAATATCGTAGTGAAGCGCAGTGGGTCACATGCCTGGCATTACTTAAATCCAAAGAGAAGTAATCCATCTCTGTTAAAATATTTAAGCAGGCTAAAGGTTTTTCATGATCACAGTAGGTTGAAATGAACATGACTTGCGATTTTGAATGAGCGGGCAATATCTTGCAGAGTAATGCAAATGCGCGAACAGTCGGTATTCAATAACTTGCAAAACGAGTTAGTATCTGCATTTCTTCGGAATTCGTATCATGATTAGCTCAGGTTTATTGTGTTGCAAAATCTACTTTCATTCAAACTTTGACGCTTGTACCTTGGGTAATGAACCGCGGTTTTGCTTTCCTCTACGTGGGTGTGATGATATTACAGTAAGGTTACTCAACTTGTTTCAACGTCTTTTTTAGGAATGATGCTATTGTCTCCCATTTAATGACCCGATGTCTCACTTATCAGTAATCTTGTAATAGTGAATGTTTTTGAGGCACTTTTTTCTTTAGTGTTCTTAGGCCTAGTATTTTTACGAAATTGGAATTTATCAGGATTGAGCACGTCTGTTTACTAGGAACTCTCAGCATTTTTTAAAATTAAAAAGCATTTCGTAGTCAAATGTGGAGGGCTGGGGTAGGTATTTTTCTCCAAGTGTCTGACACTTGCAGTTACCACCCTAATAATACGAATGGTCAATGTACATGTGCTGGTTTTCAACAGATCATACATACTGTTGAGCTTTCAAAACATCAGGCAAGGGGACACAGGCAAGCAATGCACCTGGAGCACTCGCAACTAATAGCTCAAGATTAGATTGGGTGTCCCACCCCTACATAATTAGCTGACTATTTGCTTGCATCCCACTTTGAATTCTGTTGTCTCACTCTACAGTTATCAATATATTTCACCCCTTTTATTATTGTATAGGGCTTGTATGATACTAAGTAGATCTTATCAAGAGTACTTTGTTTGCTTTTTTTGTTACCATGTAGCGTATTAAGCACTCTACAACAGTACCTGAGACAAAGAGGATAAATCAATCAGATTTGATAAGTTGTTCCTAATATAATGTAGTAATTTGACTATGATCCTTAGAACCCAAGACAGAAGCACCAGAGCAAAATTTTCTAACTTTTTGTCTAATTCAATATCAAACATTTGCAGAAGTTGATGAAAGCTTCTACTCCCTTTTTGCAAGTGTCTGTCTAGATTTGAGTATTACTCTCATGGACGTATTATATCTCTGTTGCATGTTATACTTTGCAGATGTTATTTTCCTTTAAGTAGTTACTTTATAACATGGAAGGAAGTATGATAGTATTTGTATCGGGAAGGGCACAGATGGAATTCTCAGACTTGCTTCTATCATCATCACCATGAAAGAGCTTTAACTGTAGTGGCTATGTTTTTGTGGTTTTACTATAGAACTGTTACACAGTTACCTTGTTATTACAATTGGGTGAAATTGACTCTATCCATTAGTATATAACATGGAAATCAAGCAGGAGGTGAAAGATAGCAAACTTTTCCCCAGAGATCCTAACTGTGAATAACTAGATTGGCTTTTGGTAAGTTTCTTTAGACACTGCTTGATGTAAAGCCACAATCCCAGTAAAGTACTGGTATATATGTTAGTATTGGGGTTTAGTCCACCGATGGAATATTTGAGGTTTAAACCACAATATGGGTATTATTGCATGTGAAGTCAGCACAGAATCTAAATATACATTTTTAATCATCCATGTAATCATTACTGTATTGAATTTCAGATGGATTCTTATGCTTTCTTGGTTTTTTGTACTACTTTGCAGACTGTATATATGACACTTGAAAGATACTCATACTTGCACATTAATTAGGCGCCCATATAAATATCTCTTTTCAAGTTTTGGATTTACAGAAATGTATTATTTATCTATATGTGAGATGGTTGAGTTAGGCTTGACAAACGGAAGTTGCCAATGTACTCATAACCTCTCCTGAAAAGAACTAGGACTGTGCCAAAACAGTTATTTTGTATAATTTCGTAATCACTACAACCTTATTTTCCATGATTAGTCTTCAACTTTAATCATCACAGGCACTGCAAGATCATACTGCATTTGTTTTCATACTGTGCACGATAGTCATTAGTACAATAGCATATGACATAAGTTGTAAACATATGTACTGATACTTGCCTATTCGTTTGTAGCCATGCTTAGATCATGCTGTATTTAATGTAAAATAAGTATCCTTTCACCAATCTTCTTGAGTAATCGAGATCTCAATAGAGATAGAGGATGGAGTGGTAGAAGAAGTGAAACAATTTTGCTACCTTGCAGACATGTTGGACAGTGAGGAATCCTCGGAGAGAGCTGTGAGGAGCAGGGTGTCCTTAGCCTGGAGAAAGTAGTGGGAGATAGTGAAACTATTGGTGAACAAGACCATACTTCTGAAGAAGAGAGGTCCGGTGTACATATGAACCATGCATGGGATCTGTATTGTTGTATTTTGGGGAATCATGGGCACTGACAGAGAGGCTGAAAAATATCTTGAGGAGGTGTGACTGAAGAATGTTGAGATGAATGGCAGGAATCTCTTGGAGAAATCAAGTAAGTATTGCAGAGGTTGCTAGGAGATGTTGTGTGAGAGAGCTGGAGGTGGTGTTACAGGAGAGAAGAGATGAGAGAGAAGCCATGGGAAGGATAAGGAAGCTGGTGGTTCCTGGTAGGAGACCACCAGGAAGGCCTAAGAATACATGGCTAAAAACATGGAAGCAGATCTGAAGAAATAAAATCTGAAAAGAGAGATAACCAGTGACAGATCTGAATGGTGGTCCACCATCGCACCTCTTACCTCAAATGAAATGAGACAAGAAAGATGTTAAAAAGGTTAAGTAAGTAAGTATGATCACCAAGCATAACATGAAATCCATGCTGCTACCCACTTGATTTTGTTTCAGTTTTGATAATGATTGTTTTGTCCTGCTGGTTATCTTTAGCATTTTCTTAGGAAATTCCTTAGTATCTATACTATGTTTAAAATTTTTATCGCTTATTTTTGTTGTTTGTGAGCCTATTTTGCCTAGCGTACTTTATAAGTATCAGCTGTGACTTATACAAGTATTAGATTATATCTATTACGCATGTAGTTATTTCAGTGTTTAATTATGATCATAACCATTATTTCTGATTATTGTATATATAGGTTCTCATTCAGCTTAGGTTAAACAGGTGATTAGAGTCACCCTTGGGCCATTAATTATTGCATTAGGATTAGACTCAAGATTTATGATATTGCCATCTATATAGTCTTTTTTTTCTTCGATTACCAAATTGTATCTTTCCGGTTACTTTCAACTCGTATATCTTTTAAAGCATTAACATTCACATCTTGTTGTAACTATGGCAATTACTTTCTTGTTGTAGAAATATTTAGCAATGTAAATATGTTTAGCTATACACAATGTCTTCACATAATTTTTATATACCATTTAAGGTTGAGGGAAGAGTTACACTTGTTGGAGAGAAGTGAACTATTGATAGTTCATGATACTCATGTTTTTGTTTTTGGGGGGTTTTTGCTCTGTGTAAAGTCTTTTTTCCCATACATGGTGTTTGACGGTGCCTATATTCATGGCACTTGTTACTGGACCATAGAGCACTTTAAGACCTTTAAGACATCACCAATGGTCCTTCCAGAATTTGAGCCTTGACCCTCTAGATCTAAAGGTCAGGAACATATCTAGTAGACCATGGTGGTCTAGTTATTAATGACCATGATACTCATGTAATGCTTCTTAATCATCTCAATAATCAGATGTCTTTGTAGCACATTCTCTATTGATAAGACAAATTTTTGTAAATTATGGGATATTATACTATACTATACATTTGAAGATTTGTTACAGTTGTAAACATAATGGCAGTGGAGGTCTTTAACTGAACACAATGGAATGTTCAAACATCCTTTTACTATTATATTAGCACAAACATATATGAACAATAGAAATCCTTTGTTGTTTGAGTTTCCTTGTTAATTTGTAATGGATGAATGGTTTTCCCATGGCTTTCAGGACATGATCATGCAATCTGTGTTAAAAATAGCACACAGACAATGGCTTAATGTATTTAATTTATGTAGCCTTATGAATACATGGACTGAATAATGTAGAGTATCAGGTAGATATGCATGGCCTAATCAAGCTTAAGGAACATTTAATTATCTAATGCTTTTGTGAGGTATGATTAATTTAAAAACAGTTCATGCTAGCAAGTGATGTATAAGAGTTTTATTGGATTTCATTAAAGTTGTTGGTGTAACATGGTAAAACTATCATAATATCACAAATTGAACAAATTGGAGTTAGTTGGCACCATAGGGTTCTAGTCTGTTGTGTTTTCTATGTCAGCCAGAATGTCTAATGTAGTTTACAAGAGTTGGAGGTCTGTCTACGGCTGTGTTAGTGTGCTAGTTAAATATTCTTCAACTTCATTGAACTTTGTTGAGTTGACTTTGATTAAGTCATACGTAAGTTATATTTTCACTCAGTTGGTTTAGATAAACCTGGTGGGCGTCACAGCTTATTAACTTGTTTGTTGTTTTGAGTTCTTTGCACATACTGTTATTCCTCCAGTCCATATTAATATATCAAGCTATGTCTTGTGTATATATGATTGTCTTCATCAGCTAAGTATTATTTCTAACATTGATACAGAAAATCTGGATGCTTAAGTAAAGTTCATGCATCCTCATTGGCATACTAAGTTGTTC